>JBCJKH010015950.1:4756-19346 GCA_039877255.1 Loriculus beryllinus
AATACCTGTGAACGGGTGGCCAGGCCCTACAAATGGAAGATAAAACAAGCACTTAGGCACCAAACGAGGCTTCAGAGAAAGACAACACATTCTTCTATTGCCTGGAGTGGAGTTAAACAAAAACCTGCAGCTCTGCACCTTTGGACAGATCATGCACATCACAAGCTACAACACTTACCTAGGACAAGTGAAACAAACTCCTCTGTGACTATTCACTTCAGTGCTTCTCAAAACTTCACATTCCCCTTAAAGTTGGACATTGCAAAGATTTCTTATCACTTTAGTGGATTTTGTTTTTAAGAAACATTTTTATTGTCTGAAATCTTAGCTCCTTGCTAATATGTACTGCATTAGCTCATTCTCTTGATCAGCCGCAGGACCTACACAACATATCAATCGAGAACCTCAGCATTTTCCGCTACCTGCCAACAGTAATTCAATGTTCTTTGCCAATTTTCTTTAAATTGTGCTTGTTATTTCTTGTATTATGTTCTTGTTATTACACATGAGAATTAAGACACTCAAAGGTTGGAGGCTTCAAACCACATATGGATTTATTTATCACTGCAGCAGCACTAGAAGTTGCCTCTTTCCCTTTCCACATTTTTCTGCTGTCCCTGAAGGACCTTTGCTCTCGCTAGGCTAGAGACTGCTTCTTTCAACCCTGCAAAATAGAACAGTGTCAGAAGGACACACTGGAAAAAACCCACTGCAGAGCAGTAGACACCTTCTAGCAAGGAGGTAAATATGGGCTGTTCAGCTTGCACATAGGACTGGGAGATAGAAAACTCATACTGGTGCTGTCTCCAGTGAGAGCTGGTCTTTGCAAAATGGACTTAGCATAGGTACTTCTGTCTAGAAGAGCTATGAGGACTGGAATTTGGATCTGGGAGAAATCATAGTGTTAGATACCCAGACCTCTGACACAGTTTGGTTTTAAAAGCCAGCTGTGCTTAGTCAGGCAAATCCCATCCTTAGACACTTGCTGATGGCTACAGAAAGCGGTAGTACTCTGGTTCCAAACATGTCTGCATGTTCTCTGTCTTCACTGCAGAGCCCTTTCCTGCTGCTCCTGCGCAGACCTTGTCTTGTGGAGTAGGAATACTTTTTTGAAGTCCGTCACTGTCTGACCACACTTCAGTTCGCCCAGCAGTGGAGCCTGTGAACCACTTCTCTGTCAGACAGAAGATGCACCAGGAGTGCGGCTGGTGTACTTCAGCAGCCATGAGGTGGGGAGACCAGAACACAGCAGGTCTGAAGCACACCTCCCTGAACTGTGGATGACCACCAGCTTCTCATCATCAGCTGTTTCACTCCTCAGATCTGCCCCTCCTAGGACACATTGCTCAGTGAAGTAGCACAGCTGTGGTAAGCATACTTACCTTTGTTCAGCAATGATACTTTTCACCCTTCCCTTTACCTGCAGAGCCCATTGGATAAGAAAAGCACTAACCTAATAGTGTGTCCCTGACTGAGTAGTAATGAAGCCAAACAAAGTAGTTATAAATACTACAGTTGGCAATTTGTGGTTCCTCTCCCGAGGGACCAAGCAGACTTCTCCAATGCTGAGTTGCAATTACATAGTCTGGGTGAATGGTTCTCTTCGCACGGTCTAGAGCATTGAAGAACTGGTCTCTCTCCTGTGGCGTCAGAGAGTGAACATCCTTCCTGACAACTGCTGCCTTCTCCATGTTGCATTCGGGGCCAGTCCAGCCAAACTTACAGTCACCACAGTTATAGCCAGCAAAGTTTCCTGAATCAGGAGGGAAAGAGAAGTCATAACATTGTGAATCAGGGAAACTAACAGCGAATGCAGAAAAATTATGAATTAGCACTCTTTTCTGCCAGAGATGCCAGCTCCTGGAAGGGACAGCAGCTGAGCACACTGGCAGCTTTGCCAGTTGCCTAACCAGAAGGATGGCTTGTTTCCCAGAGGCACAGCAGGGCCAAGAATCACACTGAGCCAGTCAGGGAGGTGAAGCACTGGGTAATGGGCTTGATGCTCCAAGATGCTCAGAGCTCCATGAAGCCCTCAGGCATGAGAGGAGTCTAGAGAGCAGAGGGCTGAGCACTTCAGGTTAAGTGAAGTGCTTTGCCTGACTAGCTCTCAAGTACTCCCGGATTCCAGGATCAAAGCCAAAAAAGGGTCAGTTCACATGGATCCTTAGCTCAGAAAAAAAAAATAAATTAAAAAAAAAATCCCCAAACAAAACAGTTCTTTTAAGAACAAAACTTTGGAAAAACTAATGCCTGTTAACAGCATATCTGAGACCTGATACGATCCAGGAGGAGCACCAGGAGTGCTGCAGGTCATGCTTTAAGCATTATTAAATGGTGCTGCAGTAAGAGCCTGCAAAACACTGCAGTACCATCATTCCCCACTGGCATCATTCCTAAGGCAAGTAATTGGGTCCACTTCAGGCTATTAGCTCAGACCCTGGAAAAACTCAGGAAAGCAGAGCTTTCTCCAAGCATGGCCTCTCACCCACCACAGCAGATTGCCAGCAGCAGCAGAAAGGCCCTTCTGTCACTGCTGCTGCCTTTGTCTTTGCTTTTGCCTTTGCCTGTCAGGGGAGATGGGGAACAACCAACCAACTGCTCCTGCAGCAAACATCTACCTCCTGCTGCACACAGGCAGACTGCTGGCATAGCACTGGTGTAGGACAGTGGGCATTGCTGCCAGAGGAAGGAGGGAGCAGAAGGGCAGCCAAGGGTCCTCTGGGACTTCCACCCAATTCTCCAAAATCTACACTGAGATTCCCTAATCCCAGCCTCCCTCCAACCCCACGTACACGCTCACTCCACAACCACCATGGCAATCATCTTCCAAAATGCTACAAAATCTAACTGCTCCCCATGCATATTGGCAGTGCTAGACCAGGACAGGCTTTGGGCTAACACAGAGATGAGGAAGTGGCCTACAAAGTGTTCCTCAATAGGCAGATGTCCCTCAGCTGTAGGGTTGTCTATGAGCAGAACAACACTTAACACTAAAGTAAGATTTCAGATTGTCATAGACTGCAGGTCTTATTACCAGATTCAAAGACTTCCAGGCTAGAAGGACTGTTACTAAGAAGGCTGTGTAGCTTATGGCTAGCTCTATGATAAGGGCTGCTGAGCTCTAAACATTTGTGACACACTCCTGTGAGATCTACCAAGAGGATACGGGCCCTTTTCACTGTAGGTTTGGAGACCTTATGCTTATTTCAGAAGCTCTGAGAACTATAGGTTTACATGCTATCATGAAGCTTAGGACCAGTGCTAAAGTCAGAGATCACAAAGGTGAAGACTTCAACTAGGTTTTGGACTGTGCATAGCCCAATGACATTCCATGGGGACAGCTTCCAGGCGTGTCGCTTAGCTGCCACATTTCAGTTAGAACAGAAGGCACCCAAAGCCAGGGGCCTGCATGTGTTTAAGGGAGTAAAGACAAGCCAGAAAAAGCAAGTACCTTATAGTTTTGTGAAAAAAATAAGATAGTGTATGTTACTATGATGAGGTCAGAGATTAAGATAGGGAACACCGAAAGTTGATTTTATCACAGTATCCTGAGAATTCCAACAGAAGAGCACAATTGCTGTTGCGAATTTTGTGCATTTCACTATCTGCACACTTGCTCACTCTTGACAGCTCAGCCTAGCCATTAGGGCCCATCACATACCCCAGCCTGGACTGATCAGATGATAAATATCAGGAATATCTTGAAACACTGCCTCAATTATGCTGTGTATATTGTGCAAGTTTCAGTACGTGGACCATGAACTTCTGGAAAGCAGCTGTCTTCCCCTCATGACCAAAGGTACAATTCAATCCTTTTTTAAGAGAAGGGGGGCAAAGCAGAAATTAACCATGAAAAGATCTGTCAGCAACCTCTTTTAAGGCTGGTGGTCACACTTCCATTAGTTTGAACAACACATCTACTCACAGTGTTGGATAAGCATCACACTGAAACATAGCACTAACAGAACCAAAGTTAGCACAGAACCATGTTTCTCCTGGTTGGTCTTGGTACCAAAACAAGACTCTACCACTCACTTGCTGACGCTCTGATGGTGCCTATTCCTTTCTCAATGAGGGCCCTGTGAATTCATCCAGCTCTTGATACCCATGCTCATTTTATCAGACAATACCCATATGTTAGGTATATTTTATGCGCCTCCTTGAGGCTACGAATAGGAACTTGCAAAAGCCTGAAGTTATGAGTTATCTTCATGGGGAAAAAGCTTTTGTCCACTTGTATGGGATCTGGAGCCAGGTGGACCAATGAGTCCTCATGTGTTTCCCTTGGGCAGGTGTTAATTAAATCGAATTGATGCTCTGCAGAATTAACCAGCTTAACCACCTAATCTATGAAGCCAAATGGTCCTTCACCCAGTTCTCCCACTGACACTTTTCAATAGGAGATCGGCTTTTACTGAGTAAGAAGGAGGACTGCAGTGAAGACAACACTGGCAAACAGGAGAAGACAATTTCCAGGCGAAGTTCTGCTGATTGTGTGGAACATTTTTGTATCATCCGCAGATCTATTTGACAAAGTTCTCTCGTCAGAAATGCACACAACAGCAACACTTCATGAAATATAAAGTTGCTTTTTGTCATTTTCTTTCAGCAGACTCCATGCATCACAGGACTGTCATTATGAAATTATGAGGAGCTGACAGAGGTCTGGGATTTCCCACACACTGCAAACAAAAATGACTGCAGTACCCAGACCCAAGTGTTTTATATCTCACCCAAACCACTTTTTCAGCATTTGTTTCTCAAGCATTCTACTAGGCCACTGATCTGGAGATGATGCATTGCTGATTTCAGAAAGTCCATTTACTGCCTTGTGGACTTCCCAGATGATAGCACTGTGAATTGTTATGTCCCAGTCTCTTACAACTTAACTTCAGTTTCTGCTACAACGGTGGACTCCAACTATACTGCTCTAGTAAAGCAGAAAAAGCAATCTCATGTTATCAGGATATAACACAGAGTAGACATTTTCAGGAAGACAGTGAGACCCTTTCAAGGTCTCTTTTTTCAATACAGCGACCTTAGGAACATGCAAGGATTCATGTCTTAGCACTTTTTTTCCTTCACTGAATAACTAGAGGCAATTCAGTGTACTAGCTTCTCTGGGGCTATGCCAGGAACAGCAGAGATAATTCTCACCTCTGGTGGTTTCTAGAGAATATGGTGTGAGAGGTCATTCTGGCACAGAGACAGGAAACCATATCACATATGGGATCCAGATGCTCCCTGCTTTTTCCACTGCTTTCAGGAATTACCATCGTGCTGTCCCTCGGTAATAAAAGTCATCTGTGGTGTCTGGAGATGGGATCACATGCCTTGGGAGCTTTCTTCTGTGTGTAATCTCACCATTAGTGCTCTTTCCCAGTCAAGTTGGGTGAATCTGGCTGTTTCTGTAGGCACTATGGCCACGCAGCTTCCCCTCGTGGGTCAGTCCATGGGCATGACATTGAGAAAAAGACTCTTATGACACAACACTTGTTAAAAAAGGCTCTTATGACACAACACTTGGTATGTGTTAATATGTATCACTGGTGTATGCTAACACCAGCTATTACATACCACTGTAGCTGCTCTTCCATCCCAATGATTGCCTGACCTCACAGGTCAGATTTGTCTGCCTCTGAGCAGTCATAGCATGTGGTTGGCCTTCAGACAGAGTATAATACAAATAGATAACTCCATCAATTTGGTGTCTTTTCTTCAGTAGAAAGAAACCCATCCAACACTCATCATCTTCTGCCTTTGTTTTTTTTTTACCAAGATGAAATTGGAACAGCTGACATGCCCCTTCAATTCACAAAGACCAGCTTAATACACACCATTTATCAGATGGGGAGAAAGGACCATTTTCAGACTTCTTTAGCCATTCCATTAAAACAGGAGTTACACTAGATTTGAAAGACCAGCATACTGCAGTATCCCAAATGTAGCATCAGGATTACTACTATGCAAGACAAATAGCTCTTCTCTTCTAGCTCTTCATCTGGACATACTGTTAGGCTATAGAATGTGGAAGATTCATACCTAGCAGGGATGACCCTTGATGACAAGGTATGGTTATAATTTACTATTATCCTGCAGCCATATTGCCCTACAATAAGTAAATGAAGTGTATTTTGTAACTACTTTGAAAAATCATTTTACCTAATGACAGAGCCATCACATCAGCTACATGGCTTACCTGGCAATTTGCTTACAGCTAAACATTAGAATTTAAACTTTCTGTCCTCAGCTTGATTATAAATTGCACACGAATGTGAAAAGATTTAAATATTTTTTTATCAAAAAACTTCTATGGAAAAAAAATGAGAGTCATGTTCATCACATGTCCACACACCACTCTTAAATGGTGGATGGAAAAAAAAATTAATTATGTTTAACTCCTCAGTGAATTCAAACTACATCATTGTTAATCATTGTCACAGTCTGTACTAGCAATCACATGACTGACTGCAGTGACTTTTTTACAGTAACCTTCTGTACTGAGTTTTAAAACGCTATGGCAGATCTGTATCCCATTAGTACAATTTTTTCCTTTAGAACTCAAAGTAGCACTTAGTTTCTAAATCTTCCAAAACAATATTCTTCTAAACTGAATTTAACTATCCCACCAAAATACGGCTTTGTTGTGTAACCACCTACAAGTGTCAGTGTTCAGGGTTAGACCAGTGCATCCAACACTTGGTCTATTTCAACACACCTTACTGAAAAATGAATTGCCCTTCACACAGTACTGCACAGTGTCAGGAACTGTCACCAGGTCATTGCACTTTAAGAGTTTATATAAACTGAATTAATACTGTGTACACCCGAATCAACTGTAGAACACATACAACGGAAAAATTGAAATTAGGAACTAAAACCTCTTTTCTATCTCCTGGCTACATTCATGCCATAACCACATCCTTTTTTCTAGAGATTATATTTTTTGCTGTCACCAACACAGAACGAAACGTTCAACAAGCAGCATCCTGACAACAGACTTACAATTATCATTTTGATCACAGCACTTTGTACAAAAATTGGGATTTAAGGCTGAATCTTTCTGTTGTTCTAATCATATGCTGTTATGTTTGTCCGCAGCTAAAGGAAGACTAGTGCATATTATCTGCTAAAGCCTAGAAATGAAAATGTGGGGGGGTTTTCACTTTTTCCTTACAAAATCTACATTAATTTGAGAGCAAATGTGAAAATAATCTGATCCCACAATAAATACTCATCAATACCTGCTTGTGTTTGGGATATTCTTCCCCCCTCCCCCCCCGGCTCCCCGACACATTCAGCACCCAGACTTGGATGGATGTGATATTAAGACACTTTTCTCCAGTGAACAGCAACAAATAGCCAGATTTTCAGGGGTCCCTTTATCCTCAGCTAGTAAGTTTTCAGCAGATTAGTTTATTGCAAGAACTCTAGAATCCCCCTTTTGGAAAATCCTGACCCCTGATTTTCATAACCCCTCCAGGTTTCCTACCACACCACCATCAGCTATGTGATACATTTAAATGGCAGTGTCTAAGCAAATACAATTAGCTACATGGCAGCTGGAGTTCCCACAGCTTATCGTTTACACCATGTCTAAACCATAAATTAAAGAGTGCCAAGATGGCATTGGAACACAACCGTTTATATTGTTAAAATGCCAGAAGGAGCCTTGGCATGGGTTGGAGTTTGCACAAGCCAGGAACTATTTCAAATAGGCAGTTTGCACATAACAGTCATTTGGAAAGTAAGATACCTTAATAGTAGACATGTGCACTGTTCCATGTCTCTTTGAATGTGGATATTTCATATATGTTACCTACCACAGGCTTCACAGCCCTTAGATGCCTAATAAAGGCCACATGTCACACGATTTAAAACTCTGATGTGCAGGCAGCTAACCAGTGTATAAAACCGAATGAAAAAAGTGAAACAAAACACTAATAGACACAGACACACAATCATCCCCATTGCAAAAGCATCAGATCTCATTCAAATCCCATGTAGTTATGAACTTCTTAGTGTTCACCCAGGAATGCCTTTGCTTGCAGCATCAAGAAGGGTAGAGCCCAGGAAACCTTTCTGCAATTCATGCTTAAGGATGCCGTCCACATTATCTCTGGCATATTTAGATAAATAAATACTGAAGTATACAAATGACATAAAAACACAGTGGGAGAAGCTGGACTTAAAGAGCCAAGGAGAGCAGACAGCTCAGCAGAAGGCTGAACGAGAGAACAAGATGTTCTGATCATATAACTTGGGACCCAGCCATGCAAATATCAAATACCAGTGATAACCTTTACCTGGACAAGCAAATTAATGTCTGCCTATGCAGATCATGCCCGTCTACATGCCTTACTCCTAGGTTTTGATGCCCTAATCACTTGGACTGGTGTATGTCCATGTGTTTCAGTTCTCTTCTGATTCATGGTCTATGCCTGTATGCGATACCTAGCTATAGTTTTGGAGTTATGTAAGTCTTTAAAATGAAAAAATCCCACATCCAATTTTTGTAAGTTGTCTGGAAAAGTACTTCTGCACAAGCATTTGAAATTTAGTCAAAGGACAACATAAAAACCAATTATACTCTGAAGTCTGTTATGATTTTGAAGAGCTCCAGTAACGCCATGTATTGATGTAAGTCACCTGCTCCTACCAGTCCACCTTCACTTGATAATAGTGCTGCAAAACTTAACCTCATCAGCAGAAATTTTCTGCAGTGCTTCCTTCTCAGATTGATCTGGGCTTTGTCAACAGTGACAGCCACGACAAATTTTAGTGAAATCAGTTCAGCTCGTGCTAAGAATCAGGTTAAAGGAAAGCAAGCTATTCTTCCCATGTTAGAAAATTCATACAGTTTCATGTTCCCAACAAGAAATCCTAAGCTGCATTTGACATCTGTCTAGCAAGTGACTTCAGTGCTTGAGATGTGCCTTTTGCCTGATTCCTGGTACCATCTCCTATCAGCTCTGCAAAGCAGTTTGGGCTGAAGTTGCAGTTCCTGCTCATTTTAACCCTTCTTCAACCAGGGATGTTGCTGAGGAAGGGTCCTGTCGTCTTGTTCTGCTCTGCTGTCATCTTCCTATTCCGCCTCTCCTGCCGGTACTAGTGAACTCGTCTTATTACAAGCTGGTCCTTCTGGCCAGGTTAGTCTTCAAGTATAACTCATACCTGATTGTTTCACCTCCAGCATATGAAGACAGAACCCCAAGCAAAGTCGTGGGTGGGAAGGATCAGCTGGAGATGGAGGGGAAAAGGATGGATAGCCTCTTTGCTGGTTGTACAAACCAAGTGAGCTGCAGACATAGTTAACAACCCTGAGAAACACTATGGCCACACATCCGTACATTTTCAGTGCACAGGGATATATCATGCTGCCAAGTTCTGTGCCAAAAGGAATATATCTCTGATCAATGATGATCAGATCTGATCAGATCAGATCAGAAGTGATCCACCACACCACAATTAGTAGTGACAGAGGTTTGAAGGCAGCACTGAAACATCTAAAACCCTGTGGAGAAAGGTGATGGATGGCTACAGGAACAACTCCAGAGGCAAAGAGGAAAACCCAAAAGTTTGCATGAAAGAAAACACTTTTTAGACTCCATTGCTCTGAAAAGGAGCTGATAGTATCATGAACACAACAGTATTTTTAGGAAACGGATAATATTTGAAGTCTTCTTGTTGCCTTACACCACCAGGGATGTTTCTGGCCTTTGGAGCATCCAAAGCTCCGAAGTGGAGCTTTAGTGGACCCATCCACCCCAATCCCTTCACCCCAGCACCCCTCTCACCTGTGCACCGACAGCTCTGGTTGAAGAACTTGAGGGGCCACCGTTCTCGATCATCCACGTTTCGAAGGGTGTAGGGGCCACTCCAGGGCCGAGTGTCTGCCTGCACACCCTGACACCAGCCCCGGCCCTGCAGGGACCCACAGATGTTACTTGGGTCTGTCCCCAAGGCTGGGCAGCAGCGCTTCGAGCGAAGGGCATCCACTGTCATGCAGGCACGGGGGAACTGTGCCTGCACCCTGGGGAGACAGCAGCAACCCAGGTAGCCCAGCCCAGCCCAGAAGAGCCACCTCAGGGTGCCCATTACGGCTGGGTGCAGGCTCTGCTTCTCTGCTGGACCTGAAGGAGTGGAGCAGGGAAATTGCCACCGTGAGACAATCTGTCCTTGATGTCGCTCCATGCCCCAGCCAACTGGGATAATCCCTCTCACTGCTGAGGATGCTGGTGTTGGGTGTTTGTTTAATCCTGGTCTCACATTGTCTTGAGTGCAGTTCAAAAGATGGATGCTTTGGCTCTGTGGTGCCAGCCCAGCAGCCACGGCTTTGAGCAGGGTTTATATAGAGGTTGGGAGAAGCTCTCATTAGAGGGATTAGCACAGCACAAATCCTCGTGTTTTGCACATGACATAAAGAACAGAAAAAACGCCAGCATGAGAGCAAGTTCTGCTCTGGCAGCCTGTCAGGAGAGTGAATGCCTCAGATTCATTTCTCCAAGTCTTTCACAAGCTTTGAGAAATTTATGGTCATTTTTAGCTGAGGTGGCTGGGGAAACAAGTTTAAACTTTCAATCAAAACCCTGTAAACAGATGATAAATGGAAGAGGAAACCGCTTCTCCCTTCACTGCAAGATAACACTTCCCACTAAAGCAGTAACAGTAGAAAAGTAGAAAATGTACTGGAAGCGCAGTGGATATAGGTGCACCATTAATAAAAATTAACAAACCTGTTAGTAATAGTTTGAAATAGACTCCATCTGCTGACTACAGAACTCCAGTGCTTGTACTGTAAACAGTGGCAAGTGGAAGGCTCCCTTCTTAATGGCATTTTTGCATGCAAAATAAATTATTTAAGTGTTTTTAAAGGGTAAATGGTCCTTGTTTGCTCTCTGATCCTTTCCCCATCATTACAACAGAGGTTGTTCTGGGACTGGTCTGGCGGCTAGACTTTCAGAACTGTCACATCTGAGTATTTATTACCTACCTGGCAGGAGACAGTCTGTAAGATCAATACACACACCAGACACACAGACAAGTGGTTTTATTCAGGACATCGTCAAAAATTGCTTTAAAAAACTCCTCATGCCCAGTAGTACTTGTCCACAGTGCAGCCCCTATGTGCTAAAGGAATAAGATTAATAAATCAAAATAAAGCAGGGATAAGTCATGATAGAAGTGTGAAGCAACAGCTATTAGTTCAGCTCCACCATACTGAGTACAAACTGGTAACTCCCTCTGCTTCACGAAAAGCTTTCAGTACGTCCTCCCTCCACACCTCTGTTGTTTAGCCATTTTTGGCTATGCATAACGAAAACAACTGTGGTTGTGTCTGTTCTGTTCAATATTTCCACGGATGCTCAACCGCACCATTCTGGCAGAAGAAGTCCATTATCTATGCAGCAAACATACTGCCATCATGGCAGCTAAAGAGCTCATCCACATTACAGACACTGTCATCAGCACTTTCAGGTTCTCAAATCTTTATATCAAAAATTTATTATTTGCCAGACAAACTAAAATGGGATTCTACTACATTTAGGGAAGCACAACGCCAATCAGCAATACCCTGTAGTCTGAAATGGGTTTCAACTCATCTCTCTTAGGATTCAATTTACCTGGAGCTGGCTTTTGCTTGCTCTTTTCAATGCAACATGTGAAAAAGACAGAAAGAACAACTAGTTGCTGGAAAAACATGTTCAAGAAGCTCAGGAGTTATAAATGGAGGCACTGACCCAAGGACATTCTGAACAACACACCTCCCTGTACTACTGAGCACCTGAATATACCTTTCTGGTGTGGAAAAGATGAGTCTTTGAATCTAGATTAGACGATGTCTTGAACCAAAGTTACCAACATACCCTGTGAAAGCAATTGAAGTGAACAAACATTTATCGACATCACAAAGAAAAAGAAAGGATAGGATTCAGTTAGTCGATTAAACCCCTGAATTGAATTGTCTGCACATAAAACGTGCCCAAGTAGGCACTATAATCAAAGCTGGCTCAGTTTAGACACCCATAGGAAGATTTCTGCTGCCATTTGAGATCCTATGTAAGACAGAAAGAGTAAGCACAGAGAAAGGGAAGGTAAGGCAAGGAAAAGTGCCTCTAATGTAGTGTAGCAAAAGGAGAAATCTGTCATGTTCAGAGAAATCAGTGCGGAGAAAAGGAATAGCAGGTAGATGGCAACATGGAGATTATTTAGTGAGCAGGGGAAAGAAAACTGTGAGTAGAAGAGTAGCACATATGTAACTTTTATGATGATTACTTCCCTCCATCACAATCATGTAATTTACAAAACTGGGAGCATGCTTCAGCATGCAGAACATGTATAGATGTAGTGCTGGCCTCTGGTCCTCAGTAATGCACCAACATTTTAGGAATGCCAGGGAGGGAACACCTAGACAGACAGAAAAAGGATGGACAGATCCCACATCCTGGCATCACAGTGTCGCTGCCCTTTGCAGGCCTGCCAGCATTACAGCTGCAAGCTGCTGCATGACAAACCATGAAGTAAAATCATAAAAAGACAGTTGTCTTTCTATTAGCCATTGGGAAAACAGAAGGCACTGTCCATTCCTTAGTGCTTTCCTCTTGAGAAGTTCCTGCAGCTTCCTCGTGGCTATTGCGCTTAAAAAAAGGAGCAATTGTCAGTCATTGCTGACAACAACAGCATTATACTGGTTTACAAAATAGCATGCTGAATGACTTTTTATTTACTACAGAGTTTTACTGTCTCCTGAGAAATGATTAGTACTGTGTGTCGGCACTGCTGCCCAGAACTGCTTTGCAGCAACTGTCAGACTTCGCAGGCGGTGAATCCGAGCACATAAGCAGTGGCCAATGCCCCCATCATCCAAATGTTGACTGTGCTGCCTTGTCCACACGTCTAAACTACCAAGGCAGGCTACCACACCTCAAACTGTGTTAAATTTCTTAGTTAAGATACATAGGCTTTACAGTGAAAGTATAAGAAAACAGTGTATCAGCTACCTTGTATTCTGGATTCATGTCCATGTTCACCCCCAATAGCAAACTTCTCACCCTATTGTCAAGGGGTGGTGAAGAAACATATCACATGGATGCCAAAGGATTTTAGGGATTAATACACTCATGTATTTTATTTCTCAAGGGTAGGAATACAGAAAAAGAATACTCAAAGCTACAGGCAAAGAAATCACTGAACACAACCCTCCCAAGCAATACAAGAATTCCTGAGCAGTAAGTAGGCAGTGGGCTCACATTTTTTTCTTAATTACAGTATTGTTTCTCAGCTCCTTCTACTGTTCTCAAGTACAGATTAGCATCAAGCCAGAGAAATATTTAGCCTTTAGAATTTTTGGACAAAATAGAAAAAAACAATAAAGGAAAGAAAAGGAAAGGGAAAGGGAAAAGGAAAAGAAAAGGGAAAGGGAAAGGGAAAAGAAAAGGGAAAGGGAAAAGAAAAAGGAAAGGGAAAGTAAAAGGAAAGGGAAAAGAAAAAGGAAAGGGAAAGTAAAAGGAAAGGGAAAAGGAAAGGGAAAGAGGAAGGGAAAAGGAAGTGGAAAGGAGAAGGGAAAAGGAAAGGGAAAGGGGAAGGGGAAGGGAAAAGGAAGGGGAAAGAGAAAAAAGGGAAGGGAAAAGGAAGGGGAAAGAGAAAAAAGGGAAGGGAAAAGGGAAGGGAAAGAGGAAGGGAAAGTGGAAGGGAAGGGAAAAGGGAAGGGGAAGGGAAGAGAAGGGAAAGGAAGGGAAAAGGGAAGGGCAAATTAAAGGGAAAGGGAAAGGGAAAGGGAAAGGGAAAGGGAAAGGGAAAGGGAAAGGGAAAGGGAAAGGGAAGGGGAAAGAGAAAGGAAAAAGAAAGGTAAAAGGGAAGGGAAAGGGGAAGGGGAAGGGAAAAGGTAAGTGAAGAGGAAAGGGAAAGAGAAAGGCAAAGGGGAAGGGAAAGGCAAAGGGAAAGGGGAAGGGAAAGGGAAGGGGAAAAAGAGCAGGGAAAAGGGAAGGGAAAGCGAAAAGGAAGAGATAAGGGAAGGAGAAGGGAAGGGGAAGGGGAAGGGGAAGGGGAAGGGGAAGAGAAAAAGGAGAGGAGGGGAGGGGAAAGGGAGGGGAGGGGAGGGGAGGGGGGGAGGGGAGGGAAGAGAAGGGAAGGCAAGGCAAGGCAAGGCAAGGCAAGGAAGAGAACAACATATGATAAGAAGGAAAGAAGAAGATGGATAACCCAGGGAACTACAGACCAGTCAGTCTCACCTCTGTGCTTGGCATGGCTTCACTAAGGGGAAATCCTGCCTGACAAATTTGGTGGCCTTCTATAATGGGGCTACGGAACTGATGGACAGGGGTAGAGCAGCTGATGTCATTTACCTGGACTTGTGCAAAGTGTTCAACACTGTCCCACACAACATCCTTGTCTCTAATTGGAGAGACATCAATTTGATAGGTGGACCACTGGGTGGATAAAGAAATGGCTGGATGGCCACACGTCAAGAGTTGTGGTCAATAGCTCAGTGTCCAGCTGGAGACCAGTGACAGGTGGTGTCCCTCAGGGATCGGTGTTGGGACCGGTCTTGTTCAACATCTTTGTCGCTGACATGGACAGTGGGATTGAG
>JBCJKH010015951.1:0-11213 GCA_039877255.1 Loriculus beryllinus
TTATGACCTGGGGAGGAGGCTTTTTTCTGCTACATAAGAATGAAATTTGTCCTTATAGAAGTAGATTGTCTTCTTCCAGATAGCGTAAGTATGTATTATGTTTGGAGCATCAATTCATTATGCTCATTCATTCTCTTGATGTTTTCTTGAAAACTAGAGTATCGAATAGAAGGTGCATTATTTTACATTGCAGACATCTGGGCAGATCAGCTACAGAAAACTCACGACAGGTTTGTGTGAGCTTTAGCTCTGTTTCATCTATTTCTCTCGTTTCAAATCTTTCTATGTTTGAACAGTAGTTTGTTGTAATAAGAGATGAATTCACTGGTTTCTGTTCCATCACAGATGTAGCTGTCAAGGAAGGGCCCATTGGCCTGGGACAGGAAAAAAAAAGATGCCTTGTTTCTGAGTAGGAGCTGAAGTTAAACTCTGAGTTAGGTCTGCCCTAGCTTCTTGCAGTGCTTCTGAGAATTGTGTCAAATGAAATTAAAACTGTGATTGTATCTCGGGCTTTCCCTGTGATAGAAGGATTCACTTGAGTGAAGGGCTGTGCTGCAGTTGTGCAGAACTAATGTGAGGAAATAAAACCCTTGTCTTCCCAGTCCATTTGTGAATGGATCTATTAAGGCAGTCTGGAACCTTCTTCAGTAGTCATTGCAGAAAGCAACCTTTGCCATTTTGATCTTTGGACGTAAAGAGAAGTTGACCAGTGAGTGCCGCGGATAAAGCTGGTTTCTGGGAAGTTCTTACGACCTCCTGTTAGGTGCCTCAAACGTTGCACTGTTTCTACTTTCTGCTCTTAGAGGAAATAAACAGTAAAATGCAGATCCTCTTCAGAATCTTGCAGTGGTCTTTTCTAAATAGAATTCAGGTACAGAAGAACTGAAGCTGATCTGAGAACATCAATCTGAAAAGTTATGAGTGCTGTTGCCTTAAGCTCGGGAAAGGTGCCTATACCACTAATTGCCTTTGTGTAGGACCTGGTCTTGGATAATTCTGGGCTGTCTGAGCAAATTTTTAGCACACTTTGCTAGACCATCCTGCTCCTTACCTCATCCCTCTCCTTTCACCCAATAGCTCTGCAAAAGTTTTTTGGTATCTCTCTTTGTAAGTGCGATACAAACACTGGAAAGGGAATTCCTCTTATCTGGTGCCATAGGAAGATTTATTCTAGGGGAATTTGTTCTTCATTTCTCACTATCTGAAGTAAATTTGGGCTGTGAAAACAAGGAAGAACTTCCAGTAGTTTCTGGACAGTCTACTAAGATCTGTTTAATCATCAGAAGATGAGAGAACAAGGTCATGAAGAGTTATAGTTGGCTGCCTCCTACGTGTTTGTTGCTTTTTTCCTAAGTAGGTTATGGCAACAGAAGTGCTGAGTCACAGGAAACAATCCTGAGAAAATGCTTTCTGTAGCCTTATATTGTTCAGTACTTGTAAATAAAAAATAGTCTTATTTTCAAAAGGATTTCAGTCATGAAACTGTATAATGCAGCAGTAATAGAAAGTAACCACAGATTATTGGCAGGGAGCTCTCTTAATTAAACTGGAATATTGTTAGCACAGAGAGGTGTTACTTCCACATATTTTCTCATGTTGTACTCACAATGCACTCTAGAATGTCTTCGGGTCATTCTGCTGTGGCTAATGGTGAAGACATCTAGTGCAGTATTTCATCTCCTTGCTGACTCCATTGAGAAGCTTGTATTCAGTGTGAAGCAGAACTGGTAATAGTGAACTCTGCCATAATGGGATCATGGTAAAAGAGAAGGAAGTTTGACTTCTACTGTGCCAGTACAGAAACTGGTATAACCAGCAGGATTAACATTCACGTAACACTGAATTTCTCAGTGAACAGTCAGAGTTACCTAATGCACTTTAACCCAAGCGTTTATTTTAGTTTGACTTGATGTTTAGAGAGGAAGATACCAGTTGGGAAGAAACCTGTCAGTTTGTCCAGCCCACCCATGACAGGTGAGGTGCAGAGGAGCTTCTCTGGTGATGAAGAGTTGACTCCTCCTCCATATCGAACCCTTCCAGCACAGACAGCCCCGGAGGCCTTCCAGCCTCCCAGGACTAGCCAAGAGTTCAGTCCCAGCCTCAAAACAGGTAACTAGCCACATCAGTCTCTGTTACTGCAGAGGGAAATGATGGACAGGGTGGGGAACTACACATAGTCTAGCATGTAACTTGCTGACTCATCAAATCTTTTTCCTTTTTGTTTTTTAAGTTTTGGTTGGTTTTATTTTTTCTGTTAGAGAGCTTTTCATTCTCATTGACACACCATGTCACTGAATTAATCATAGGAAGCTATTGCAGCTGGGTTAGAACTTCATAGCAGGTCATATTGCAGGTTGTTGAGGCGCAGAGGAGCTCTGCAGAGTTTTAAAATGCACTCTATAACTGAATGATAGTGTGGATTTGGGAAAACTTGTTGTAGGCAGGGAGTTGGCGTGGATTGTCTTTTGCAGAGGAAGTAACTGTAGACAGAGTGCTTTTTGCCTTCATGTCAGAAAAGCAGTTATTTGGGAAGAGACCTTCGGAATGGAAAATGATTTGAAAAGTTGTGGGTTAGTAATGTAGAAAATATTTAGAAAATAGTTTGTCCTTTTAGATTTTGATCTTGTCATAAACCCTGGCTTCGTTTAAGTATCAACAGTGCAAGTGTGCATCCATATGAGTAAGCAGAGAAAAACTCCAGGAAAAATCATTTATCAGTAAAAAGATAGTTTATGTAATGTAATCAATCCATTGCAAGGACCTGTTAGGGTTTTTTTCTCTTCTCTTTTCCTAACATATGGCAATAGGCTACAGCAAGTAAACAAATTAGGTCTTAACAAATGTGGTTTAGTGATGTGATCTGTTGGACAAACGGGATTATGTTCTCCCTGCAGGACAGTTACCAGGTTGATAGATTTAGCTTCATATTTGCTTGATTTACACTCCTGTAAACTTGCTAATGTTCAAGGAGGCTGCTGGTATTGGCACTTCCCTTGGCTGTAGAACAGTCAGAACAGTTCTTCTTGTCTATCTGTATCTATTAACACACCAGGACACAGGAACCTGCTTGCCTTCTTTAGACCCTGAGGACAAATCTCCACTCTTCTCCTCACATCTCTCAATGCTTCTCAAGAACGCCAGTGTTACTCCGAATTGCTACTCATGTAGCTGTCCTTTAGCAGAGCCTTTGTGGAAGAGAAGCCTTGCTTAGGAGAGAGTGTTCTGAAGCGCTTGTTTCTGCACAGCTTTTCTTCTCTTACTGAAAATCTGCACCTGTATTGCATCCATGTACTGCACAGACACACAGTCTGAGTGTTCTGTGTCACTCAGTATCTGAGCTCCTGTGAAACACCCCGATTCCTTTGTTTGTGACACCCAGTGCTTTCTGTGATCATTTTGGGGTAACTTTTTTAGAGTTCTGAATTTTGAAGAGGCTAGAAAAAATTACTTGCGATATAGGCTTGTTATTATCCAAAGGTCTTTAAGTCTGGGGAAGAGGAGGCCATAACTCTGATATCATATGATAAGTTAGCGTATTTGAGATCAGCTGGAATGTATTAATTGCATAGATATTCCTCAGCATCATGCACTGCCTCATGTTTTAGTAGCCATAGAGAGGATGTAGGCACATTGCAGGAGATGTTTGATTTGGAGGATTTGGCTTTGAATGGAAGTACTGGAAGATTAGTAGCAGGAGGCATCTGCTCTAAAGCATCTTGTGTCATGCTTATTAAAGAAGCTTTCCCTTTAGTACTGCACAGGAGGAGGTTCCCGTACTTCATCTTAGTAGTATGAAGTGGTTTTGCTCTGTTCCTTTGCATGCACAAGTACCTCTCATCTTTGAGTCATATGAAATGATCTTTTAAGCGCTGAAATGCAGCTGTTGGACTGACTCACTTTTGAAATGAGTCTATAGCCAGCCTGGCAGAGGAGGAGACTGTTAGGAGAGACTCACCCTGCTTCTGCACATACTCTAGACCATGCTGCTCCGTTCCATGTTGATGTTTAGGGGGTTGAATGACATTGCATGAGACAGTCTTCCTCTGTCTCTAGGTAAATCACTGAGACTGTTTAAAAGGGGGATACCTTGTGCATCTGCATCACTTTTGCTTCCAACATGATCGGTCAGTTGACTTCCATTAGCCTTTTTATTCTTCTTTCAAGTAACTTTTGTTGTATAGCTGTAGCTAAGGTTTTCTCATAGAGGACTGTAGTTAAAAGCTATATAATAAGAACAAATGAAGCTACGTGTTATTTAATATCTAGATGTAAGAATTTCAGTTAAAATTAGCCAGAGGCAAGCCTCTGCTACTACTCTTGTACCTGCAGAAGCATTCTACAAGTACTGGGGAGGGAAGTAAAAGAACATGCTTTCTGCAGGTTTGATTGTATCTGGGTAGCCTTTGCTTGAGGTATTAGCAGCATTTTCAAGTATCCCATTATGTGTCTTATTTAGACAGCACGTTTTTTTGCCCTCCACAGATCAAGATTCATGATCAGAATTGGGTATAATTCAGGGCAAAGTGTTCAGAAGAAGAAAAAAGGCAGCAAGAAACTGGGCTTTGTAGGTGGGAGGATTAAATTAATAATATTAATTAAATTAAATTAATTATTTATTAGTATTAAATTAATAATTTAATTTAGCACAAGAGTTTGCTTCAACAGGGAAGATGGCATAGAAAAATAATAAAAGAACAATGAAATGGCTTTTAAGTTATTGCAGTGTTACCAATAGCAACTAGATAGTAACTAACCTAGTAGGTTATGGGTTGGGATTTTTTCCCTCACTGCATATTTCTGCATTTCCAGATACATTGATAATGCATATAAACTCTGTATTCAGAAGCTTTAATGCTCTTCTCATTCATTCAGTCAGAGAACCATTATTTGTTTATAACCGACCCTAACCCTTTAATGTGGGTACTGCACCTTTAATGAAAGACATCACATGTTTTATTTTGAGTGTTGCTTTCATTGTGTTCATATTTTGGTAACTGTCACTATTCATTAATGAAACTGGAGAAGTAATTATGACATTGCTATTCATAACATCTTTTTTTATGTCTTAGATCTCATTTCTACTTTATTTGTACAAAAGAAAGAAGAGAGAAGATTAAAACTGCAAAAAAAAAATGTTTTGCTTGAATGAAACTTACCTTCTGGGATCTTAAAATGTTAATGATGTATTAAGAAGTCTTTGTCAATTTTCTTACCTCACTTAGACCACTGACAATAATTGGGCTAAGTAATGTGAGTTTAGATTGTGTATGGCCAACAGTTAATCTTATTTTTACTTGTATAAAGACTAAGTAAGAGGTAAACAGTAAAATAGTGTTGTTCTGAGCATCAGTCATTATTCCTATGCTTCAACCAGTATTTAAAAATACTGAATTCTGCAGAAAACCCTGTACAGACTATATTACTGTATGTAGTTTGTTCAAATATGTTAATATTAGAGCATAACTGAAAGTTTCATTTATGGTCAGAATGCATCTGCTTTCAGTGGGGTACTGGGTGTTAAAAGAAGAATGCAGAATATAAGGAAATGGGAAATCTGGGATCTGTTCCCAATTTAAATAATATTAAGTAAATTTAAGGAAAATTTTGCTTCCTTTAAAACTTATAGATCTTTCATGTTCATCTTTAATTTTTAGTGACTTCATTGCAACTGAAGGAGGAGTTGCTGGATGGGGAAGAATACAACTTCCTTCAAGGAGCATCTGATCAGGAAAGCAATGGATCTGCCAGTTACTACATCAAACAGGAACCATGAGGCAGCTCAGAGAAGTGAGGAGCAGAGAACTGGTGACAGGAAAAGAGCCTTTCTCCAAGACTGACTGATTTTGCTCCCACTTGAAGGGTGCAGTTCAGGTGACTGTACCTGGGGCACTTTGCTAACTGTAGATGAGTTAGACTCAGTTCAGAACTTTTTTTGGAAGGGCGGGGAAACTATTTTAGTGAAAAAGATTTTTCAATTTATTAAAAAACGGGAAAAAAAAGGACACTTTTGTGTTGTATTTGAAGCTTTTGAAAGAATTTTGTAATATTTTCAAGTTCAGATTTATTGTGCATTGTTAACAAGAACTGAAAATCTAATTTTTTGGTAAGATTAAAGTTTAATTAGCACGATTGTGGGAAGCAGTTGGAGGAAGCTATAGGTGCAAATACAAAGGAACTGTCATAACAAATGAACCTTTTTGGTACAAGTTGGGGAGACTTTTAGACTCTTGTGAACTGCACTGGTCACGCCTCTGGTTTGTGGTTTATTTGGGTTTTTTTTATTGTGAAAATAAGGCATTTAAGCCCTACTTTAGAGGCAGAAATTGTGTGTGGAAGATAGTCATGTAAAGCTCTACTCAGTGAGTAGCCCCAGTTGCAACAGAGCCATCGCCTGAGGATTTTAACTTTTCAAGGTGTTTTTTCTTTAGTTTAAAATACTTTTATATATATATATATATATATATATATATATATATGTAAGGTTTTTTGTGTTTTTAAGTTCCTTAGGGTCTGATTCAGTGCCCATCAACATCAGTAGCCTTGTCTCCAATGACTGCAGTGGTCATTGGATTGGGACTATGAAGCTCTTCTCTGTACATGAATGTCTGTAGACTTGGAATGCTTCAGCAAATGTTTACAGAGCCCTATGCCAAACTGGAACTTCAGCAAATCCCCTTATTTGGAAGATTATTTTTAACTATAAATTTAGACTAAAGAAACTTAGACAAACAGTAGCTCAGGCCTCCCTTAGTAGTGGGAAGGAACTTCTGAATATTCCTTCTGATGCTGTTTTTGCCATTCAGAATAACCTAGCCGTTTCCTTACCGTCTTAAATATTTAGTTGTGAACATTCAGAACTGATGTTCCATGTGGTTTCAGGTGAGCTAAAAGGAGCCATACATTGTAGGTTAAAAAGAGTTCCGTTCCGCACAGCCTGCAATATTCCTTTCTTGCTGCAATAGCATAATATGGAAGGTGAGAATTGAGAACAGTATGTAAATCATATGCTGTCTAGTATATGATTCATAAACTGGATTTGCTTATTGCCTGGAATCCTTGTGTCTCACTTCTAGTATCCCATTAGCTCCACCTGCTTAACTCTCCAGATTTTTTAAAGGCAATGTGAAAGGGTGGGAAGAACAACTACCAATGTAATACAGAGTGTATAGCACGAGCTCTTAGTTCGGATTCCATCCTTCCCTGTTTTCTAACGTTTGTACCTTTTTGTAACTAATGTCATTCATGGTGTTGAATAATGAAATGGTTCAGCCCTGCAGAGCTGTGACTGGGAAAATGTGCATCAAGAGCTTTAGCTTTTACCAGTAAGGTTCATTAACTAAACTCTCAGGAATTAACTGCGTATGTTCTACAAGTGCTTCTGGGTCTTCACAGGTCCCCTTTCAGAGCAGTACAGTGATCATCTGACTCTTGACCATAAATTAGGGCTTAAAAGAGAACCTAATCAAAATGATTAATAATCATCTTGTGTTCCTACAGCCTAAGAAATGCTTTAAGGATATGAACCCACAGAGCCCCAGGAGACCATTTTTGTATATTGTTGTTTAAGCTTAAAAAAAGACCAAGTGCATAGAAAGTTGAAAACCAGCAATTTGATTATCTTCTAAAATATTGCTCTAACTTTGAGTACATAGTATTGGTGATATGCACAGGTTTACCTCATTCTATGCAAGAGGGGTTAAATATGTAAAGTTTTGTATTTACTACTGGAAGTAAAACTGTCCTGTATAGTGTAGGAATGTCTGGAATTCTTTTCTCCCTTACTGGTAACGTTTCTTAAATTATGACCCCTGTTTACCAACAGCTTCTTACAATGACAGAATCTGGTTATCCAGTGATAAGTATCTGTAACTTCAGAAGGTAAAGACATTTTAGTTCTCTAAAATAGCCATAAAAAGGACTTTGTCCGGCTTGGTAGACTTCGAATATGTTCTGTCAGCTTCTGACCCATCCACAGCTTTTCTTTTGAACAGCCTGGATTGGAGGAGTAGGATTAGAGACCATTGCAATGACACTTTGAGCCTTGACTAACTTTCCCCCCCCTTCCCCCCCGTGTTCTCAATTATAACCTACTTTACAATCCAGCTCTGCAAGCATTGATGCGGTTTGGTAAGTACATCACTATTGATTTTTATTGTTTATAACGCAGCACCTTGCAGATTGTCCCAGTCAGCTGGACCAAGGTTGGCACAATCTTGCTTTCTTCTCTCATCTTCTGACTTCAGTCAAAAAACTGTTGCATTCATTTGTGTTTTATTATGTGGAAGCTCAGGCTGCTAATAAGGTATATTGCTAAGTCTCTAAATCTTGGGCTTCTATGTATTGCCCAGGCATGTACCTGACTTCTAAGTTACGGTTTTCAAATGTCAAGAGGGAAAACTAGTGCTTACCTTGAACACAATTCCTGTGATGAAGAAATGTAAGAATCAGATTTGAAGTCTCTCAGTCTTTATAATGTTCTTTAAAAATGGGTATTTTATTCACTAAACACTAAAGGATGTGAGTCGAAGCCTTTTCGGATACATGTGTAGCTTCAGTATGAGTTGGGTGGAATCTTTTATGTTTCTGAATTCCAAATGTACCTTAATTGTCAAGTACAGTGAAAGCTGTCCAAAGCAAACCATGTAAGGAGCCAATTGAAGTCACTTGAGAGAGGATTAAGGAGACCCCAAGCAAAATGGTGCTGGGTATTTAGTCGTCTCTTTAAGGAGCAGGCTGCTGGCTGTGGTACCCATGGGGTAGGCTTCACTGTAGTGAGTAACATGGCTCTTGGTGTTTTTATCTTCACTTTAAGCCATGTTAGATGGCTAGAAGTGTTGGGCATCTGAAATCTTCAGTGGGGTCAAACTGATTTCAGTATCGGGCACAGCTGGTCTTCATACCCCTATGGTAGCACGAGTTGTACCTTATCTTCTGTTACTGCTCAGAATCCTTCTGCTGGTCTTTGGGTTTTATGTTATTTTAAATACAGGTCTTTTAACCTTGCTGCATCTGAGGAAAGCTAAAGCAGTTACCGATTCCTTGTCCTATGGATACTAACACGGGTTTCAGTGTTTGTTTGGTTTTTTTATTGTTGTTTTTATGTGATGTGAATACCCTCTCCCGTCAATATTTGTACGATGGTGCTAATATATTTGGTAACAATCCTTTATTGGGAAGGGATTTTAAAAAAACTGTGATTGAAACTGAATTTTTCTTCCTTTTACTTTTCGTATTTAACACAAAAAGCCACAGCCATTTATATAACAGAAAAGCATCAGCTTTGGCCCCTGGGAAAATGTTGGGGGCGGGAATCAATGGGATTTTTACATCATTTCTGTATGTATTTGATATATAGATCAATATCTGTACAAATTTAATCTTTTATTTTCTTGGTAATTTGTGTGGTCAATGAGAGAGTTATTTAAAGCTTTCTCATGCAGTGTACATAACTAAGTGAAAAAAATGCTTTTGGAGAAATTAATGTTCCTTTCATTTTTACGAGACTGCAGATTTTCAGCATGGATGTGAAAAGCATTAAAATTATAACTTTGTGTACAAGATGAAAATAATTCACTAAATTTGCCTTTTTTACACAAAATAAAAATGATAAAAAGTCTCTTGCTTGAATAGTGATTTGTTTTGCTGTAGAATGCACCCCCTGGCATGTACATAAACACATTCCAGCTTGCTTTTAGTGGCTTGAAGCTGACAAGAGGGGAGATTGAGATGAGTTTAGGCAGAATTTCTTCCCTGTGAGGGTGCTGAGGCAGTGGCACAGGGTGCCCAGAGAAGCTGTGGCTGCCCCATCCCTGGCAGTGTGCTCTTATTTCACAGTTGGTATTAATAGCTGTGTAGGGAGGGACATTCTGTCATGGGGTAGCACTTGTTTTTCTTCTAGTTCTGTTCTGCTGTGGTGGGAGTAGCTTCAGCATCCCTTCAGGCCTCCCTTTGCAAGCTGGCTTCGTGACTAATGTACTTTTGCAGCATTCAAAGCAACTTTGTAGTCAACAAAAGTCTTATTAATGATATGCCTGTATGTGATTGATAGTTGGGTGTTAACTAATCCTTCTACAAAAGGCAAATACTGAACATCCAAGTCAGATGTCATGTGGACACCTGAACACAGTAGACCATTTAACCATGAAAGCACCACAACACAATTACTTCATATGAATTTATTCGACAATGCTGAAAACGACTAAGATAACCGTGGTTGCTCCCAGGTAGTAGCTGGAATGAGATGATGCGTTTAGAAGGCACAAGTCACTGTGGCAACTCAATTCACTCGTAGATCCAGTCATGTGCACAAGACTTGAAGTCAACGAGCTCTGCAGGTTTGAACCACAGGTTGATCTCCTTCTGCGCGCTCTCCACAGAGTCACTACCGTGAATGATGTTTCTGGGGAAGGAGACAAGCACATTGTTCATATAAAAACACACTTCATCAACCTAAGAAGTTCTCCTTAAGCAAAACCATGAAGCACCTAGAACTGCACCACTGCTACTGCAGGTACAATGCTCAGACACCCCCTCTGGAAGAGCTACTGAAGCCTGGCGAGGTGACTACAGCTACTGTGCTACAACAGCCACTGCCACCAACTGATCTTACGCAAAGCTCTGATGAGGAGAGGCAGTTCAAAACAAATCAGTTTTGTGCCAAGCCATTTCCTTAAGCAGCAGTTATGGGTTGTGACCTGCAAATAGAACACCATCAGACTAGGATGGCTACCAACACTCTTGACTTTCTAGAATCAAAGACTACCACTATGGAGTTGTTAATCTCTATTGGTAACAAACTGAGCACAAACCTTCCTACTTGAATGCAGAAGTCACCACGGATGGTACCAGGCTTGGAGTCTGCAGGGTTTGTTTCCCCGAGCATCACTCTCCCAGTTTTAACCACATTGAGTCCTTCCCATACCTTAAATAAAAACAAATCCCATTTAGCATTGCTTATACAAAATACCAAAGATTAATCTTTGCTAATCACACACGTTGCAAAGAAACGAGGGCTCTACCACCAAGAAAATTAATCCAGCCTACAGCCCTTTCACTACCTAAATGGGCTGGGGAGGGACTTTTTTACAATGGCCTATAGGGACAGGAAAAGGGGGAACGGCTTTAATCTGACAGAGAGGAGACTGAGATGAGCTCTTAGGCAGAAGCTCTTCCCTGTGAGGGTGCTGAGGCGCTGGCACAGGGTGCCCAGAGAA
>JBCJKH010015959.1:0-37810 GCA_039877255.1 Loriculus beryllinus
ATAGAAGAAAAGGGTCAGAAAGCTGCCTCCATGGTTCATCTGAAGGCACCCTTATGAAAGGGAGTCAGCGACAACCATGCCCTGCACAGTCTCTCCCTGCCTGTCAAGGGCGAGAAGAGGCTGGAGCAACCAGACCTTCAGTAACCTTTACCTAAAGTAATAGTCCTTTGAGGCCTTTGGCAACTCAAAGATTAGAGGGTTCACCTGAATACAGTAGCTACACCAATTTAACTTATATCATGGCTTTGATTTGCATTCTCAAATGCAAATGCACACCCTGTTCAAGGTGTGGTTTCACAGGTTTCTAGCTCTTTGTTCCCATCCCTCCGTCCGAGGTCTGTCCTTCCCTTCTAGCACAGCTGGTGACGCTCACCATGAGTGCTCATCTCTGCTCCTTTGTAGGCAGTTTCAGACACCCCTGCCTCCATCAGCCACTTGTGGGAAGATGCTGGACTTTCACAATGGAGGGGCTGGAGCATGGGGAGGTTTGATTCTCCCAGCTCACTGGAACAGGATGAAGACCAGCACAAGTGCTGAGTAAACACCTGGGGTGGGGACTCCTTGGACTAGCATTGAGGGCTGTCAGCCTTTGTCACAGCTCTTCCACAGCCCCAGGGAGTTCAAACACTCCTCTCCCATACTCCAGAAGCATGCCTAAGCCACATGGCTTTGGGTTAGCTGGAGGAGAAGGGGACACTCTCCATCTCATCCTTGATTTATTATCTGCTGATAAGAGAGAAATCAAGATTTGGGCAGGAGGAGGAGAGAGAGGCCTTGGATATCACATCCTACTTGTGGATCTCAAACTGGTTTTGGTGGTAGATAGTTAGACACCCATCACACAGACACTGCACCAATAGCATTGAGTAGGTGGTTGATTCGCTGAAGGTCACTTAGCAAGCAAATGATAGAACTGGAGAAAATGTCACCTTACATCTTTTGCAGTAACCCACGCACTTCATGACAGTGCTTCTAACTAGGAACCTCTCTGCAGAGAGAGACTATAGTTAAATGCTTGCATCTTCCTCTCATCCCCTGACCAGGCATCAGATTTGAACTGAACGTGTCCTATCCCTGCCTACTCCCCCTTCCAACCCAGATAGTGCACAAGAGGCATAATGTTACCCCCCTTGCACTCATACACCCACCCCAGAAGACTTGATGGAACACATCCAAGCTTTGAGATACCCCAGTTTATCCATCCTAGGCTAACTGACGCAACATTACACATGTGCTACAACGGAAGCCCCCATGACCCCTGAGAAATAAAAGAGCTGAAGGGCAGCTTAAAGGTTTGTTTAAACCTTTGTCCCCTCACTTTTTGAGACTAAGTAGTACAGGAGCACAGCTGAAGATCCAACCTATTTTGTAGCAAGTATGGATTGAATTAATCTGTCTCAGCTCCAGTTGTACAAGGAGAGGCTTCTTTAATGGCAGGAAGTCGGCTGTCCCCATATTCTTTCCTGAGACAAAAGTTCTGGGCACTGCTAGATGAGAAAATGGCTTTTGCTAAAGACCCAGTGAAATAAAATCACCAGAGGAAGTATTCCAAAGCCCTTCAATACAGCAAACTGTGGGCAAAGCAGTACAAGCAAAGATTACATCATTCCCAGAAACAACCAAACAGCTCTGTGAAGGTAATTACCAAGTATGATGCAAACAACTGGATAGGGGTATGCGTAAACACCGCTAAACCAGAATACTGAGCGTGTTATCCTCGAGAACAGAATGAGAGCATTTCAAGGCATATGTTAATTCATCAGCTCCCACCATTATTCCTCATCACAAGTGCCTGCGTTTCAATACTGCCTTGGGAAGCTGTGAACATCAAAGCCCAGAGATGCACACACACACACCCAGGTCCACCAGCTCTGCCAGGGAGGCATGAATCTCCAGCAAACAGACGATAACAAATAGCAGGAAGCCAATGAAACTACATCTTGAGCCAGCTCTGGGAATGTGAATCAAAACCACGATTTAAGTTACTTTGATTCAGCCCCTGTGTAGAGACTAGAAACTAAAAATCAAAGTGGTGCTTGGTACCTTTTTCAAGGAGGCAGCTCCATGGCCTAAATGAAAAGAGCTGGTAACTCCCTCAGAAGTGCAGGTCCAAGCCTCAGCCGAGATATAGGGAGAAGGTCTTTTCTCTCTTCAGAACTGGCTACACAAAAGGGTTTACTTTGAAGTGTGGTGTGGCAATGTAATTGTTTCATATAAACTAGTATGCAGGAGCAGTCTTCAAATGAGCACACAGCTTTTATTTCCCAGGTTGCTGTTTCCACTTGGAGAGAGGGAGATAATTTAGCCCATACGGTGAGCTGGGAGCCCATGGTACCCTGTGGAGCTGCTGGGCTGTGGGATGGCTCCTGCTGCACCCAGTGGGGCAGGTGACAGACAGTATCCAGAAGTCACTGATTTCTGCCCAGATGCTCACACTGTCAAGCCCCTGTATTCACCTTTTGAGTGGTATCATGCTTTGAGTTCCCAACAAATCACTGCTAACTAACCGGCTCTCCCCGAGGTCACTGGGCTGGTAACTGGGTGTAGGTGGCAATCAGTGTGGGGACATTCGGTGTGTTGAAGCCAGACAGCTGCAGGTTTTCCAACCAAGCACAGCTCTTCCATGCAATTTTGGCTGACATTTTTCTGGCTTCCTCTTCCTCACCAGCAGCAGTGCCAGAACAAGGATGCAGAGGAGGAGCAGAAGGAGCTCAGTATGGCTGAGCCGTGCTCTCCTGGGAGAAATGCCTTTCAAATGTCTTTCCTCATCACACATTTTCCATCCCTGGTGGGAGAGGAGTATGCTTAGGACCACCACTGACCCACAGGACCTTCTTCAAGGTGAGAGGAGGCACTTTTCCACATGCAGTTCTCCTGACAGCCACCACATCAGACTGCCTACTCAAAAGCAGACAGCCGTCACGATCCAGAAAGATGCTGTCAGGGCAGAATGTGCAAGTCTCCATGTCCCGGGATGTTGTTAATGTCACCTATGAGGATCCCTATTTTCACTGGCCTCTTTGGCAGCACAGACCTTGCTGTTGTTATCACTGTACCAAGGATTGGAGTTAATAAATACAACCAGGTACCCAGACCTGGGTTCTGCCCTGTTCTTGATGGTGCAGACTGCATTAGACTGTCATTAGGAGTTCCAGGATTTCCTCTTTAGTTTCTAGGAGGTCCTGTCTGCACTGTCTCTACATGGTTGAGTAAGATTGTTGGTGGGACACATGGACCACAGAAAAGTCCATTTAATGACTGTACATGTAAGAAGCAGCAACAGGACAGCAGCTCCCCATCGTCAAAAGCTGTATGGAGCCATCAGCTGGGCTTAATGAGCTAAGCTGATCGGTACACAGCTACAGGTACCTCTTTGCTGCACCAGAAAGAAAGAGGGACTTGCTTCAGCAGGAGAGCAAAGGCTCAGACACTTCTAGGCTGTTTTAGTAGCCTGTGTCATGCATCCAGTAGAGTGGCAATTTCCAGAGCATGTGTCACACAGACCTCCTACGCTGATGCTGGGAGCAACACTTTGGATACAGGCCTGACGCAACACTAGGAATATTTGTCATGATTTGTGGTACATAGCATCACCGATACGGTGACATAACCTGCTGAGCTGTGTGGGACATTTCCTTTGCTATGAGGTGTGAGTTCTGCATGCTTGGCAAGACTTTATTCATTCTAAATAGACCGGTGGATGTCAATTAGCTGTGGGAGATATGTCAGTGTTCGTCAATGCACTCCGTACTCCTTTATTAATTTTTCATACCGTCATGGATGTGAGTCTGCTCGAGGAAACATCAACAGTGGCACATTGCATTTCCCTGCAGAGCCTGTGTCACAGGCAGGGGATGGAGAACAGGAGCATTTAGGCTCAGTGAGATCTTTTTCCTGAGTGCCTGAGTACACTCATGAATGTATAAAACTGTGGAACTTGTGCATAACCAGTTCGAGTGCCTCAGTGCTGGCCTGTGGGTCTTCCCTCCATGCCCGCAGCATCGTTCCACAAGCTTTGTAGGCCTTTTCTAGGTCATGTTTGATTTTATATATTAGGCTATGTGTTGGATAATGTTGGTGTATTACAGAAAAATAAAAATCAGCTTTAAAATGAAGACAAATATTAGACAAAACTTCTTTTCTCATTGGAAAAATGCAATTCTTTAATGTCCGCAAATAGAACAAAGGCAAGGAGCTAAATTAAAGGACAAGGGAGACTTTCGTATACCGAGCACGTTGTGGAGAGTCTTCCACTGTGTGTGACAAGCTTTCCCTATCTAGGAATCTTGGAATTGGTGCAGCATGGCTTTCTAATCTGCTCACAACATCAAAGGTGGATCCACCTTCATGAACCATTTCTGCACTGGTTCTTTGATCAGGAAGAGAGCTGTCTTGCACTCCGCAGCCTCTGCTTCTCCCAGAGAACTGCACACATTTCCATATTTCTTAGAGCTCAAATGAGGTCAACAACCATTTCCTTCTTTGTTTTCCCCTTTCTTCACTCTCAGGTCCTCTCAGGATGCTTCGGGCACAGATCTTGTAGACTTGGAGAAGTCACGGGCAGACTTTGTCCCTTCCCCACTGCAGCCAAGTTAAGGGAAAGGACTCACTGTCCCACTTGCAGGTGCCACCCTTGGAGCCTTGCCCCACTTCTGGGAGACTCATGAAACAGTGAACACTTGTCACCTCTCCTCCATGTGATTTTGGACCTGAGCAGGATCCTCAGCCATCATGAGGAAGGGGCAGCCGCCTCTGCCGTAGGGGACATGCTGGCTGCAGTCCATACTATGCTGTAGGACAAACAAATCATGAGGGGAAAAGAAAAGGGTGTTTCTACAAAGGTTGGAGGAAGCCTACTGAGATCCGTATTTCTGTTAGATCATGAGAAGGGCTTGGCTGATGTTCTGATTGGCTGTTAGGAGATAGCCATGAATTTGCAATCCCAAGGGAGGCAACCAGGAGCTCCACACTTTGGGCGTCTGAAATACCATATAACTCCCTTGCAACTCTACTCTGAGTCTCAACAGTCTTTAATGCTGCTTTGTGGTGAATTTCAAGACTAGTGGAACGAGCTTCATTGGAGCCTTTCTAGTAGCAGTCTGCAGTGTATGTCCTACTCAGACTTCCTACAGCTCTTTTGATAGGGAAATACCACTTCAAAATTGCTGGCAATAGGAAGTGCTTGTCTGGGTTTTATATAGTGTTGCACTGGCAAAGGTGGGCTGGCTGGCAGGCAAATGGGCTGTATAGAGATTGAGTGTGCCGACAGGGTGTCGGGAAAGGGAGGCAGGGAAGAGGATGGGGAGTTGGCTTTGAGGCCTGGCTCCCTCTTGCAGCCCATGTTTGTAGGGAAAGATTGTAATGTGGGGTGGTTCCACAGTGGCATAAACCAACCTAAAATGGGGCTGCTGTGAGGTTCATCCTCCTCTCCAGCCGTGGTGCACTGGCCTTGTGCACCCAGGGCTGGCAGAAAGCTGGCTGAAAGCTAACAGTACTGGGGAAAATGAGGAGTCTTCAGGCAAACCAGTTCTCTTTCCCAGCCATGGTGTGATGGCACTGGTACCAGTGCTGGGGCCAGCAGTTGGAGACAGGAAGCTGCAGCCACAAATTATGTCAAATTGAGGTCCAGCAGAATTGTGTCCCAGCTTGGAAGCTCCTTGAAAGACATCTGGCTCTTGGATAATTCGTTCCTTCCTCGTCCACCCAGTGTGCAGTGTGTTGCAGAAGGGGTGCTTAGTTACCAAAGGCCATAGGTATGTTAATGGCTGTGGACTTCTTCCTTGGCCATAAGGGCAAGTAGCATGGCTAAACTCTCCTTGTTTATCCTGCCTCTTTGGGAATGGTCCTTGTATTGTTCATATTCCCCAGACTGGGCTGGACTGGAATTAAAAATCATGCCAGGGAGTGCTCTAGTAGCACCTGAATGGAGCAACAATGCAATAGGTTGGCTCAGGAGGCTGGATGCTGTAAGAGGGAATGGTTTAGATGCAGGAATCCAGCTGCTGGGTACCAGCTGCAGCACAAGAAGAAGATATGGGAGAATGCCCATAAGGAGCCACTGACTGCCAAAGGGCAACTTATCCTGAAGGGTTATTCAGGATAAGTTGAGATTCCATGTGATGAGATGTGCTCTAAGATGCGATGTGCTCTGTAAGTATAGACATCCCTTTGCCCCAAAGTAAACATGTGTCTGTAAAAATACCATATATTTCAGCAGTGATGTTGCTGTAAGGAACTGTGCCTTGCAGTGTTGTGAAGTGCTTGTGCAGCCAAAAGAGACCCAAGAGGTGCTGCACAATCTGTTCTGTGAGGGGCTTTGGGGCAAGACCTTCAAATGTCCTGGCTGCTGGTATTTAAAGGTCAGTTCTATTCCAAACAGTTACCTCAATGGCCATGGTGGAAATCTGCTTCTCTAATCAACTCACAGATTTGCCCAGCTAACAACTGAAAATGTGGATTTCCAGACTTGCCAGTTCAACGGAAGATCAGCTGCAAAAGCCAGAGCAGCTTTTCCTGTGTCTCTCATCCCCAGCAGTGAGGGCTGCATAAGAAAGGCTTACAAGTCTGCAAATGGGGCTTGGGTGAGATGTGCAGATGTGCCTGGGAACAAGTCAATTTACGACAAAAGATCTATTTATCCACAATCACTATTTAGAGTAAAACTGAGCTTTGGACTTTTGAAGGTACTTTCGCAATAGAGGGCTTTACCATGGTGTCCTTGGCCAAAAATAGTCACTTAACCTTATTTTCATCCTGCTAACATATGCCATCTGGCTGCCACCCTCCATTCCTGACATGGCTGCACTTCAGTTTTGTTGTGTGTGTAAAGTTCGTGCAGTGTGATTTAGGGTTCTTCTGGATGCAATGTACCACGTAAATACAAACTTTCATTTCTGAAGCCTGTCTGTAGACATTAAGAGCCTAATTCATCCCACTGAGCAGGCATCCACATGAAGAGCTGCCCAAACAGGTGTGTCTCTCAGCATCTTCTGGCACCTCATGTGTTCAGGCTCTGAAGGAAACTTCATTGAGCAACTTCTGGGAATACCACAGTGCTGTTCAGTGCCACAGCTCTTGGCTTTGGTTTGGACCAGGATTTTGAACATTCTGGTGGAAGGGTTGTTTGAATATAAGGGTTTACTTCGGCATTTTGCTACATAAACTTGTCATTTGCAAACAGATTGGAATCCAGATTTGGAGTTTTGCATGTTCCTTCACACGAGGTTGTAGGATAGTCCAGATCCATTGGTTAATTTACCAATAAAGTCAAGCAGATGATAGGAATAGGGTGGGCTACAGCCATCTAAGCGCTTCTTCTTCAGCCTTGTTATAAATAAAGACTGAGATTGCATTTTATAATCATGACAACTCCTCCTTTTCTGTCTCTAGGTCAGATATCCCTGTAATTGTGAATAATGTGGGATCTGGTCCAGTGTGATTATATCTTGCTACCTGTGACAAGTAGGGGCCTATTCCAGATCCTATGAGCACATATCCACAACACACACTACACAATACAAAATGCAACATTTGCAACACAGCAAAGTAAATTATCTACAAAATATAGCTGCCTATTTAAATAGTGTCCTGAATATTTATCCATAGGAATTCCTGCATCCTTTCAGCTGTAGAAGGAGTGGAAAAATGGAAAAGTGGAAATTATGGCTGGAAATATAAAGAAAATAAAAAGAAGGGTGAAGCTAAAGGTAAAGTTTGCAAATCCAGGATGGTAAAGCCAAGGGTCCAGGATCACACACCCGCAATACCCTTCCTGCGCTTTTTAATCAGGGATCTTCAACCTCCATTGATTGAACAACAAGAGATTTCCCTTAGTTTTTAGACATCACAAAGAATGAAGCAGCGCTCATGAGCCTTAACAGCAGGTGAAGTTGAAATTTCACCTGTGCCCTGCCAGTACCAGCTTCTGTCAGCCCAGGCAGAGCCTGTGACACAGAAGCCCATGCCCATGTTGTGAGCTGGTAAGCAGGAAAGTCTGCAGCTGATTTAACTCAGATGAACACCTCTGCCTCCAAGAGCAGCAGAAACGAAAGTGGGCATCTTCCTTCACGAGTCTCTCAGCTTTGCAATGAATCCAGTTTCCCAAGGTGCAATAGCAGCAGCACATACTCTCAGGTTGGGCCTTTCATGTGCACCTCATATCAGTACCACACCTGCCAGAGCATCAGGAAAGGGGAGCTGTCTCAAACAGATGCTGCTCAGGATGCCCTTGTCAAGAGACTGGTGGGCATTTCCCCCTGGCAAAAAAAAAGAAAAACAGAAATAACACAGCAACATCCACGCTGTGGCTGGTATAAAATGCTGGAGGTTACTAATTAGAGGAGGGAGGTCTGCTCTGGCAGCCCTCCTTGCTTCTGAGAGCAAGTGCTACTGAGCAAACACCCTGGTCACCAGCAAAGCTTCTCATAAGCACTGGGATGCCATGCAGAGATAATTGGATGTCTTCCTCAGGCAGTTTATTGGGACTTCACAAAGTAGGCAAAAACACTGCACAGTAAATTAAACCTGGAGCTGCTGCATTTATAGGCAGCACAACTAACCTGGGCATTGAACAGACACAGCAGATATAATCTCCAGGCCAGAGCTGTAATTCCCTGATGATGCACCTCTCCAGCCCACTCCAGCGGAGCCTGTCCCCTCCTGGAGAACAGAGTCACCCCTCATACCTGTCTGAAGGCAGAAGGGATCACCAGAGAGAAGTCTTGGCTGTTGTACATTACGCTACCCTAAGTGAGGGCTGGAGGCAGCACAAGGCTGAGGCGCTGGGTTTGGTTTAGAAGGTAAAGACTGCAGGGCATTATTTAGGATTAGGTTTATTTGAGATTAGGCACTATTAGCAGTTTGCTGACAGCATTTTGCTGACATTGTGTGTGTGACACCAGCAGGTGAGTGTGGAGCAGGGCCAGTGACCATGGCATACCACAGCCTGTGAATGGCCTGACACTTCTCCACTGAGACAATGCCCTGGAGCACGTCAGTTCTCTCCTGGCTTCATTACAGCTAAGTGACCACAGCATAGACACTCTTGCCAGGAGAGCTGGTGGGTCCATGAGTGGTGCCACTGCATGACGGATCCTCAGGCCAAGGCGCAGAGAGAAGCTCAGAGTCCCTCAGCTCAAAAGGTGCTCTGGCAACCTCTTTGCAAGCCAGTGTGCGTGCGCATAGGAGTACGTATACCCACCCTGCACACCTCATGCTCATTAACTAGGGTTTTGCCTTCCACCTCCATCATGAATACCTCAATCCCCTACCCCCACCTTCCCACCACACATCCCAATTTCCCCTGCAGTATCCCAGCTCCTATTCTCCTACTACGCATCTGCCTTAGGACATTTTTGTCCCAGATCCAGCTCCCTTATGCCTATCAAACCTGGATCAACCCCATCCCTACCTTCATCTGCTGTAAAGTCTCACCAAAGCCCATTAGTGGCCTGCTTGGACCTGCCTGGATTCCCACTGGGCTCCTGCAGCATGCGCTGGGAGGTGAGCTCTCCTCCCTGTATGACTCTCAATCGGCAGCAAAGTGTCTTTCTTGTTTTCCCCTGCAAATTCAGACAAGGGATATTATTTGTGTTTTCAAACATGCCTGTGACTGTTTGAGGATACCTGATCTCAGGGAAGAAGAGGGAAGTGTTCTGCACCCTTTCCCAAGTTCTTTTTTATCTCCATATCCACTACAGCTGCATCAACTTCATAGCACATTAGTTAAAAATCAATTGCTCAAAAGAGATTAGGAGACTGCTCTGGGGCCAGATGTTGAGCTCAGAACCAGTGAGGAGCAGGAGCTGGCTCCAATGGTGATGCTCATAGATCTACAGGGCTGAGGTGCCTGTGGGCTCCATGCCACTCCTTTTGTTCTAATTGGGCACTGTGAAAGGCCAAAGTGGCATTCAGACAAAACAAAAATAGTAAGCATTGATGGAACCTTGACATAGCCACAGAGAGCTGAAGGACTCTGCTCCCTTGCTGCTACAGAGGTTGCTGCTTCACTCATGGTGAGCACTTCTCCAGCACTGAAACATTGGACTGGTGCCAATGCATGAACTTGCAACATCTCTTTAAACCCCATCCCCAACTTCTCTCCCAGGAGCTCCCACAACTCACTTTTTCTCTCCAGGATCCCCTCTCCTCATTACATTCCTAATGTCTTCAGCTTTTTTTCCTTCTGATTTGGCAAAGAGAAGTTTATTGATGGGTTGCTATTCCCGAAGCAAGATTTAGGGCAGCAGGAGGTGCATCACAGGCTGGTGAAGGGGCCAGGGTGTGTAGTTTGCCTATCTCTGGTATCAGCTGGGTTTGGGATGAGTCAAGGGGATAAGTTAGGGAACAAACACGTGGGAGAGAGGGTAGGCCAGTCAGCAGCGTGGTGAGGGTGCGTCTGCGCTGACTCAGAGACCTTACCAATGTCTTAGCATTTCTCAGGCCTTCCAGCTCCAGCACCAAACCTCCAGGAGGTCTCATTGGGCGGAATTCCACCTCGTCGTCATCAGGAGCAGTTACTTGGGCCCTCTGTATGGGAAACACCCAGCCAATGATTACACACACCAGATAATGATGGACACATGCATCCCAGCTGGTTGTACTTCAAACATACTGCAGATACATTCTCTCTGGGTGCAAGTGCTATTATCAGCCTAAGGAATGATTAAATGCATTTATAATGGAATTAGGAGATTGTAAGGGAAACGAAGCCTCAAAGGAAGAAGTTCAGACATCCTGAAGAAAACAAGAAATTGTATGTAGGAAAACACCTATTACGCTAAAACACGAGTCCATGAAAGGCAGCTGAACTGTGTCACAAAGTGAAATATCTCTTGCTGTCATTCTGCTAGAGCTATGAAGCTTCATCTGAAGATCTGTTGTGAAAGCTAAAAGTCATGTCGCCAAAGAAATCCTCTCATCCTGAGAAGAGGGCTATCCCAGTGCCTTGCATGTGTCTAGAAGGGAGCCATACTGCAGTACTTCCTACCACCAGGCTTAAGTGGGACCCTCTTTGGCACCTTGGTGGAGCACATGAACGCCTCCCAAAGCTCTTTGTCTTGTCCTTATTTTCCTCACCTGCTCTCTAAGGCCTTTAACTCGGGACAGGGTTATGGTAGTTGTTAGTAGTTGCCAATCATTTCAAACAGCCTCTTTTCCTTCCTCAGGGCTCCTGACCCCTCCTCATCCTGGGCCTGGCTATAAATTGTGTTCCTTCTTCCTGCCTTGCCCCAGCTTTTGTTCTGTCTGTTCCCTCTCCCAGTCCCTCATCCTCCAAAGTGCTTGGCATATGTCTTTCATCCACCTAGAGTGGGTTTCATGGGTATGCAATGAGCACAGAAGCTAATTAGAGACTGATGCCTCAGGGTTCTAATTTGAACATTGTGGTGCAGCCACGTCTAGAACGCAAACGAGGCACACGCTTTTGGGTGAGCCTGTGGGGTCCTTTGAGACCTCTTCAGTAGAGACCAACCTGCTGCTCCAGCTCAGACCCAGGGGTGAGCTCTGCAAACAACCTCTGAAATACTCAGTGTTATCATGTGCAGCTCACAAAAGGGTTTGAGGGTTTCCCTTGGTGCTTGAACGGATTTCATTGGAACATTGGTGAGCTACCTGCAACTGCACCCATGTGTGTGAAAACGGTGGAATTCACCAGGAATCCCTAGAGAGGGAACTGTGGTGGTCAAGCTTTCAGGTGGCTCACTGGCACCCATTTTTGACCTCCCTCCTCTGGCTCATATTTACTAAAAGAAACTGAGTTTAAACAGAGGGAATAAAATCAAGGAAAAATGCTCCTAAAGCTAAGTTAGTAACATCGTGAAGAAAATGAGACAACAAATCAAAACTAAATAAATGCACCAAGATGATCTCAATAACCTCAACACAAAACCAGTTAATCCTTATAAACGTTAAGAAAGGCTCTTCAGGAAGCAGCTGTCTCTTTGGTTACAAACATGCTAAAGTCAGTTTAGTATAGAAACTGGAGCTGCTTAAATAGTTTAGTTTTGAGACATTACTATCTAATGTTCACATCACAGAGTTAGTTATAAAGCTCCCATCTTCGATTTCTGTTCTCACGGAGTAGGTAACCCTTTCCTCCCCTCTGCAGGCAGACTAAATGGCAGATTTCAACAGAACAACTCTCATAAACAGAATTAGCATGTTATTAACCAGAACCTATCTGGGGCAGCGTTGAGGGCTCTAGATCACTTTTTTAGATTATAAAATACTTCTTCTTTATGAGCCAACATTTAATTCTAAAACGTTTTCTTCACAGTGTAGACTTTAGGGACAGACAAATGCACCCATCCACACAGCAACACTTCCATGACATAGCGCAAAGCCTAAGAAAGTCCAGACATTTCCTAGATATTAAACACAAACAACAAACACTGATAAAGAAGTCATTTCCAAGAGGACTGGGCCTGGAGCTGCAGTCATGGAGGCAGCAGACGTCCTCTTGGCTCAATGCTTCCTGTGAACAGACCTTGTTTGGGTGCTGGCAGGGAGGCAGGAGGCAGGGACAACGTGGCTGGCAGCGTTTTGACTTCTCTGTAGAACAACTGTGCTTGGAGAGACTGGAGAGCCAGTCTACTGTCAGCATGCTCATTGGGCTTAAAGGTGAGATATCCCAGGCTGGTCTTCAAGGTTCATGAACTTTGCTTACTCTGCCTGGTGACATCTCCTTCCCCAGCCTGCAAGCAAATCCAGTGCAGGGCCTGACTTGGAGCTACCCCAGATTCGAGCTTAGCAAGTGGCAGATTTGGAAAAAGTCCCATTTATATCCACAGAATAGAAAGTATTTGGTGCCTTACAGAGCAGACACTGCACTGCTGCGAACATTCCCCCGAGCCTCCATTCCCCTCCCTCCACCCGTTTTTGTAAATAAAATATTAAACACTCAAGATGTTTCCTGAAGATTTTGGCATGGTCTTATCTGGATAAGAGGTCTCATGATGACTCTGTTGCCAACTTAGAGAAATTTCAACACAAAACTATCCTATAAAAATTGCTGCTTGCCAGGGTTTGTGTGTTTTCTTCTCAACCACCACTCAACATTCACCCATCTGCAAACTCAAAAATAAATGTGTACAATTTATTACTACTGTCATCATTCTTCTCCTAAAGAAGGCAACTTATAGTCAGCATTCTATTTTGGAAATAAGCTAGAAGTCAAGCAGTTTCTCTTGCACTCGTTTAGAGTACCAAAACCTGCCAGTTACTTCTTTGCTGACTTGGCCTCTGAGCAGTGCAGGGCAACTTCCACAACTGATACAAAAAACCTTCAGTACTCCAAGAACAGGATTCTCAGTATCCCTTTGGAGAAGGAGTGGCTGTGGGGTTCCTGAGGAGCTAGGATCTTAGTATTATCTCCCAAGGAGACTGGCTTGGATGCAGGGCAAGGCGAGCGGAAACCTCCTCTCCCCTTGCACAACCCTGCTGATGGGCACCAAGCAGCAGCAGGGCAGTGTCATCCCCTTCCCTATCTGGGGGAAAAGGGAACGTGTTGTGGCAGGGGAAAGAGAGAAGGGAGACACCATTTTCCTCCCTTCCTAGCTGTCCTTCTTTCCCACTTTTTTGGAGGAGCAGTGACGATAGCACCACTCTGACACCATTATTCGCTTACAGTAAATAGTAATAAAAATACATATTCTGTGTTCCGGACTTCTGTGTCCTAGGCCCTGCCTGGCAGGGAAAAAGCCTTGTCCCCCATCCAAAGTGTTTGGAATCTGACTCAGTGGGACAGGGAGGACACACTTTTCCCTTCTCCATTGCAGACTCATTTCGCAAAAAGGAAAAGATATCCAGAGCTACAGAGAAGCACCCAGTTGGCTCATCCTTTGAAAACTGGACCCTAAGCATTCTGTGCCTGAGCTCTCCACCTCTGGTTGGCAATGGAAGCACTTCCCTATGTCCTGTTGAAAAACACATTCAACACTGAGGAGTACTTAATGATGGGACAATCAAGTCCCCATGATAACAACATGGAGCGAGATGCGGTGTGGAGCTGCCCTAGCACGTCCAACTGCTCTTGGTGGGACAGGACCACCACACGGATGGCATCTGAGGCCTTGCTGCCACATCAGCTTTGTGGAAGCACAAGGAACTGAGGGCTTTGGCTGGGTGAAGCAAGTAGTGGGAGCTGAGCATCACCTGGGGCTCGTGGCACCAGCAGCCCCAGCGAAGAGGAAGCAATCCCATCACTTCCTTGCTCCAAAGAGGAAGGAAAATAGAAGATTTGGACACAGTTGCCTAGTATAAACATTAAAGGGATTTTGGATACTTATGTTTTTTTCTCAGAGACAAATTATGCTGCTTTGGGTTGCTATGGTTCCCCGTTTCCCTGGTTACCCCTGGATAAGGGGTGGGGGGTGAGGGAACATGAGGGGATGGAAGGAGGAGCCCAAAACAAACAGGAGCCAATTGCAAAGATCCTGAACAAGGCAGATTATGTCAGCAGGCTTTTTTTCCACAGGAAAAAGAACAAAAAGGCAGAATGGCAAAGACGATGGCTGTGTTTTGCACCCTTTGATGTTTTATAACTCAAAAGGGGGAGAAGTCTGTGCAACAAAATTAATGGTCAGTGAAAGCCTACAGCCCAGTGTTTAATACTTCCTTAAACTTAGAAGCAAGAAGATCAGTAGGGAGAGAACCACGATGTGAAAGAAGAAATCACAGTGATGGGAGCTCCTGGGGCCAGGCAGTAGAAGAGCATTGATGCAGCTCCAGCTCCAGCAAGAGCAGGTCAGCACAGCTCTCCTCACCAGCCACATCCCACACAGCCTCACACAGACATCCCCCCTCCAAAAATCAACAGGACAACGTACACAGGAGGGTTTCCTTGTGGGGCCAAGCTCCCAGGCCTTAGTGAAACCCCCTGTGGTTTTCAAGCAGTCAAGCTTTGAGTAAGGACTGAACCAAGCCAGCGTGAACCCTCTTTATACAACCACATGTTTCAGTGGTTGGATAAGAAATCCAATCTGATCCCAGTGGCAGCGCGCCAGTAATCCTCTCACCTCTGTCTTAATATCCTGTGACTCAGTGATATATGTCAGGCCATTTAAAACCCAGCAGCGGAGTTCAGGTGCTGTACCAATTATATTGAGTGGATGGGGAGACATGCTAGTTGAATGGGAAATAGGTCACTGGAATGATTTAACTAATAAATTATACTAATGAAAAGTTCTTCAGGGAGCTGTAGGGTTTATAGTTCTGCAGAGGAGAAGAGGGTCAGCAGGAGCCAGAAGAAAAATGACAGAGTGGGTAGTGAGAGGACCTGGCAATAGACCTGGGTAGAGCAAACAAGATGAACTGAGCAGATCTTCTCTCTCTGGCACAGATACCGCTGTGCTGGCACTCAGAGTGTCTACACATGGTATAGAGATACCCATGTCAGGAGGAAAACTTAACTGAACTGTCTGCCCAAGTCAAAATAGGCACTTTCTCATCAAGGCTAATTAGCTGGGATGCAGTGTCTCACCAGCACAGCAACACTGACCCCCAGCCCTGGCAGTAGCTCACTTAGACCTAGCCTGGATGTCTTCACACAGCGTTGCATTCACCACATAGAAATATCTACAGGCCTGTCCAAAATCTGCTGACGTTGAGTCTTCCCAGCACCGGGCTTTGAATCAAGCCCAAGTTTGGCATCTAGAAATAGAGTTAGCAAAACTGAAACCATTGCCAGGAACACACAGTATCATCAGGTTGCCTTCATTAACAGATCAGTTTGAAATGATTCCTAAGGACTAATTTGCTGTGTTCTGATTGTTGAGATTTGGAAATGCAGGAGAGGGTTTCAGCAAGGGGAGAGCAGAGATCCTGTTCCTTTCTGCAAGGTCCCTTGGCTGCCTGCAGATAAATCAAGACAAGACACTCTTTCAAATGGTACTAATGGTAATCTCCAGGGAGTGCAGGACATTACTGGGTGTTGGGCAAAAATTGCAATTATAAACAAGGTACCTTTGGAGTCTGGTCTCTGCCTGTAATAACAGAGATAACTTCAAAGTTATGTTGTCATCACCACAAACAAAGACCTGGAGATCCGTGACATCTAATTTTGTCTGGTTTGAAGTTAAATCACTGCTGTCAGCCAGCTGTGTTAAAGGGAGGAGGCAGCTGGGACCACATGCCTTAGAGGTGTCCCTCTTGGCACTGGTGTAGGATGGGATGAAGCCTCTGCTGGTGGTGCCTGCTCCTTGCCACCAGTTCAGACAAAGCCCAGAAACCTGATTTTCAGTGGCTTCTGAGTGTGCCACATCTGAGTGTGCTGTCTGTGATGACTGTTGGCAATGAAATCTGTGTCCCCTGTTCCAGAGCTCCTGCTGAACGTGAATGGGCCTCAGACCCCTCCTGGCAACAAAGGACAAAACTGATCCTGGCAGGAGATGGGCACGGGTTGGGACACCTTCCCATGGTGAATGCATTTCAACCTGCTTTCTCTCTGCCATAGAACATCCAGTCCACAGAGTTTAATGCAGGTTGTAGGTGAATTTCATTTAGGGCTGATGCTGAGAAAACCCCTGAAACAGGGACTTTATAAAAGCATTTATTTTTGTAGCAAAATTTGAAGAAGTTTTACAGTACCACCAGTTTGAAAAATAATCTTCAGCATTTATGAGATGGTATAAATTGGGGCTTTTATGCACTAGAGAGAGGGCAGTAAATGCCAAAGGGGATTTATTGGTTATTGCTGCTCTGATAAAAGGGTCATTAAGACTTGTAAAAGTCTAAACGATAATGGGGAGATGTTGTAAATGCTGTAAGTGAATAGAATGAAAGAACATGATATACTCGTCAGCTGAGGTCACTTCCTAATAGTTTATAACCCTCTTTTAAGCACTGAAGAGAAGCCTAGGTTTGCCCAGCCAGGCAACTGAAAATGCCTATCAGTCACTCCAATTGGAGTACTGGGGCTTTCCAACCAATGATGATCATCCTGAGAAAGCCCAAGCCTACAGAATAAGCTTATATACCATGTGGGGACTGGTCTCTGGAAGGGCAAGTATGGAGCACTGGTGTGAGTCACACATGGGACGACACATGGGGCCATTCTGGGTGAGGAGGCACTAGATGTTCATGCAGGAGAACAGATCTATATGCCCCAGATATGCATATAATGGAGACAAACCTCATCTTCCTCTAAATGCAAAGGGAGTTTTGTCTGAAATATTCCTGCAGGACTGCCGGTGACTTAGCAGCACTGTTTGCATTGTCTGCCCTGCACGCAGTGTTTGACCAATGAGTCCCATCCAAATTTAAATGTGAAGATGATTTTAAAAAGAACACCATCAATCCCCACAGCTTATTATAAGCAGAGCTGCTGACAGCATCTGTTAGTAAGGTCTCCAGCATGTCCCATTAGGAGCCTTGTTTTCTGTTGCTTATGATTTTGTCAGACTTGAACTGAAATTTTCATTCCAAATCTCTGTTTCCTGCTGAATTACTGGGAAGATTTCAGGCAGATCAGAGCAGCTGTGTCCAGCTATGAGCCTAGAGGAAAAGACATCATTTTGTCTGTGTTAAATTAAGACACTGGGAACTTTTTCTTTGAGGAAGCCTAATTTCTCTATACTCAGAACTCCGTCACAGCAGTGTTATTTCTTTCAGTGATCTACTTTTTGCAGTTTCAGAGGAAAACTTGGGAAATCTCATAAATTATGTTCTCTGGAAGAAAAATAAATCAGCATGTGCCCAGTTGAGATGCTAGGGTATCACATCTGACTTCCTGGGGTGTGCTCCAGCCCAAGACGGCCAAGACTTTCCCTGTGGTAAAGGTGGGAAGTGCTGTTGGTCCAGCGAGGGCTCTGTGCCAGACTTAAGGGGAAACACTGATTGTAGGTCCCTAAAGTGACCCCTGAATGCAGCTGGGAAGAAGTCACCCAATAGGAATGCAGAGCTGTGGGAAATTTAGGCCCTGATTTATAAGATATAGGTGGAATAAACTGCAGGAAGTGGGGAAAAGAGGTTTACACAGGAGCAAGGAATTGTGGATGGAGACGGAGTGTCTGTACAGGAGGCTCTGAATTTCGCTGAGCTTCACTGTGATAGCAACCAAGGGAATTGCCCCTAGTTTGTTTTCCCCACTCCCCTGCACAGATAAATGCCCGCTCTCTCCTCCCTCAGGAGTGCTGATGCAATTGCCGTGTCAAGCATCCACAGATGGGAGCTGCCAGGGACTCCCTCCACATCTTCCATTTTTCTGAGCTAATCCAGCAATACAGTCATATGAAACAACCTGGGTAATAATAAATAGCTGTTTTCAAAACAGGGTTTGAAGAGTGTGCAGTAAACATGGGCTGGGCACTCAATACAGAGTAAACAAACTGCTCAACCTGGGCACTGGAGGAGGGGAAGACACCAGTGGGTGATCATGTGTCTAGAGATAGCATCAAATCATCTGCCACAAGGAGACAGACGTTGGTTGAGTAAGCATTCTTAATTCCAGCATTTCTTAACTTTCCAGTGTTTGCCTTTGCAACCTAATTGTGTTTACAGCTTGTGTGATACACGATACCATGCTGCATATCACGACACTGAGGGCTCTCTCTGACCTATAAGAAAGGCACATCAGATTTATTCCCATAACAAGACTTGAGCAGGGACACTGCAGACCTGCTCTCTGCAGCAGATGAGCTAAGGAGCTTGGCATTTCACCTGGCCTTAATTCCCCCCGTCGGTCGGCACAGACCAGTCGAGTCTCCTTGTGGCACCTGATTGGTAGAATGCAGAAGCTCTATGGAGACAAGCTTGCTTAGTAACTTATTTGCTCTGGCAGGTACCACAGCACCTTGAAATATCAATTTCACATGAGTAAATCAATCTGAAGAGGATTAAAAGATTGGTTGGCATTTGGGCAAACAAGGTGGGTATTTTTTTCCCTAGTGGAATCTATGAGTCATCTCTTCTTTGACTTGTGGGACAACTTACAGATATTAAAATACTTCTTGGAAATACTTCTAAATCCTTCACTTATTTTAGTCAAAAGAGCGTTGTTGTTGACTATACCTGGTCTTAAAAGCTTTTCATTTTCCAGTCAAGAGCAAGTACAATGATGCATTTTACAGCTTAACTATAAAACACAGGGAATAAAGAATTTCAAAATATCACATGAAGTGAGATGTTATTGTCTGAATTATTCACAGAACACTCGCAAATAAGGAATTTATGTAGAGAAAATAAGGACCACTATGCCTGCTCAAAAGGGAAGTTTATCAGTGAAATGGTATGAGCAACTATGACTGTAAACAACATTTCAAAACACAGTAACAGTATCAGAGAAGGCTTCTCAGACAAATACCTTCAAGCAAGTGACCAGTTATGACATTACTCAGAAAAAATCAGACCAGTGTCAGCCCTGCAAAGACTTCAGCCAATTATCAGCATCCACAGAGAGGATAACCTCATTTCCAGGCCACTGCTGAGAACAGACAAGTTGGTTTTGTTTTCCATTTAATTTTTGTCTTCTTGTAAATGGTATGCTGTTGGTTTGGTTTCCAGCACTTACAGTTAAGCTATTGATAGAGAGCTTGACTATAACTTCACCCATGGAAATGATGGTGGATTTCTTTACAAGATATTCGCTTGCGCTTGTGTAATTGAGTGAAGAAATCTCCTCCAACCTGTGCGTTCTCGCCTGGCATTCTTCCTGTTTGCTTGTTTTTAATTACTTCTAATATGCATACTAATGTTCTTAATAACTTTGCTCATGAAATCGACATCTGCAGTGGGCTTTTAATTTACAGCTTGAATGTTATTGTTTTCATTTTCTTCTTTCCAGTAACAAAACAGCTTCAGATATGATCAGAGGATTTAAACATCCCTTAGGTGCTCAATGGGATGCTCACTGCTCCACCCATACCTTTCTTAGAACAAGGCAGGAACATGCATGGAGCAGCTCCACACTTGTGTCACCTCTGACAAGCCCACAGCATCCCTCTTCACAAAGCCTGGGTATGCCTTGTATTGGTTTCCAACTACTGAAGCATGCTGCAAAAGGAAAATAAGGAGCCTTGTTCCAACCCCTGTTCTCTTCATCGGTTCTTGACTTCTGTATTCTTTCCCTTTTCCCCAGTTAAAATAACCTCACAGCCTTCATAGAAAGCAACCTAACACCTCTAGTCCAAATCCTGACTGACTCTTTCTTCACTTACTCATGTATCAGTATAGTTTGCATAAATTACAGAGTAGAGTAGCATGGAGCCTCCCATGCACTCGCAAACCTCACATCAGAGGATTAATTTAGAAGTCATCAGAGCAACATACTGGGAATACACTTGCCTTCATGGCAAGCTGTCTTTCCAAGTCTCTATCTAACCATAAAATTTGGGAATTTGCTTCCTTAAAAGAGCAACAAAGCACACCAAGAAGATAACTGAGATCCTTCCCCCCGCACATGGCTTCTGGAATGTGAGTTAAAAGCAAAACATGAAACAAAAATGAAAGCTTTAGAAATCACGCAAAGCAGAACCACTGCAAAGACTAATTTGTGGGTGGCTTTTATTGTGTTACACACGTAAATAAACTCCAAGGTCACATAGCAAATAATGATTGTGATAGATAATCCACACTGTAAAAAGTTCTAGGTTCGGTCCAGATTTTTAAACATAAGCTAACTGATTTTCTCAGAAAGCCTCTTTCCCATGCATGGGCTTTAAAAGCTCTTTAACTCTGCGGCACTATGTGGAGTAAATAAGATTGAACTCTGCATTTACATACAGTAAATGTGCACAGTGGTGTTTTTTGAAAAGGACTAGAGTTATAATGCATGAAAGGTGCTACAGGTGGAGGAGGAAGCCTTGGCCTCTGGTTGCTGAAAATTATGTAGACAGACCCATAGAGATTTAACTGTTAGCTTCCCCGGGAGGTTTTTCTAGGGTTTGTTGGTAAAGTTGTGATTCATTTTATTTTTAGTTGCAAATTAAAAAAAAACCCACAAATGTTCTCTGGAAAAAAAATGAAAGAAAGGTTTTGAATGCAACAAATATTAGCTTAAAGAAAATAAAAATTGCATTAAAATGTTACAAGTTTACATTTATTGACATTCTATATAAAAACTTAGAATGTACTGTAATAAAATATCTTAAAAATAAACTGAGATTTGTAGTATGTTATTTATTAATAACACACTAGACAACCCACACTGTAAAATATCCTTTTCTCCTCTATTCATCCTATGTATCCGTTACTGTCAATTTGTGCTTCTTGGTGTTAAGCCTCTTCTCCCTTTCTGAGCCCTGTAGTTGTGCTCAGGCACAATTCATTTCACACACCCCTAGCTCTCAGCATATCCATGGCAATAGCTCCGGCTCCAGCAACAGCATTTGCTGGGTGTGCTTCCTCACACCTCTCCCAGCCATCTCCTCCAAGGTGGGATGAATGGCCCCCAGGAGATGTCTCTTTCTGTCCATTAGCTCATCTGGAGCTGGGATGATGAGCTGCAGCAGCATGCCAGGCATTCAGGTGGATCAAGATAGGGGAGAGAAATCCCACCCCTTTTCCCAGTAACTCTGGTTTACTGTGTTCCCAGGATTTCAGCTGAATTGTTTGGCCCTGGAGGAAAAGGAGGAAACAGAACAATCAAAGAAGAAACCTGATTCTACCAGGAGCTGCTGCTGAAAAACGTTTAATCCGAGCTCTGAAAGCAAGGCAGAAATATTAATTTGTCGTATTTTAAGTGACCTTTAAGTGACCCATATTCATAAAGCAATGTAAAAGCAAAGGAGTCCAATGGCCTTCAAAAGAGGGAAAAAACCCCAGATTTTGTGGAAAGCACATTTTCAATCACTGCCAGGGGGCACCAGATGAGGTATGACAACAGCCATTAAATCAATCAACCCTTACAAAACGGAGGGCCGGTGCTATTGGGAATCAAACAGAGAAGGGCACAAGACTGGCTGAATTCTGCACTGATCAATTTCATACAAATTTGAGGACTAATGTGGACTCAAAGAAGTTCAAGGTTCTCCCATAGCAGTTGGCATCAGATGGGGCATGGTGCTTGTCAGGTGAGAAAAGCTGCCCTGCCCTTCTCCACCCTGAACCTGTTTGTGGGTAAACACATTAATTCGATGCCCCAAATGACTTCAGTATTTCAGGCTGCTAGCCTGACCCTCAGCTCCTATTGAAGCCTTGTTTATCAGTGCTAACAACCTATTTTACAGGGCAAGTCTTCATCTCGGCTGATATACTGTGCTCCCATAGGCTGATGTAACAAGGGTCAAAAATGTCTTGTGACAAATCTCTTCCACCCTCTCTAATTCCCATGTGAAATCAACTTGCATGTATCCTAGATTATATATTACCCAGCAAGGGGATGGCATCTTGGCACAAGCATGTTTAAATCCCCCAGGTGCAGGGAAGGAGAAACAAAGATTCATTACAGTAATAAAGTTTCAGCCTTCTAGGGATGAGGTCAAATGAGAGCAGCAGAGTGCTGGCTAACAGGAGAGCAGCATCTTACATACACAACAGCTATAAATAAGCCTTCTGACATGTGTCTGTTAACAGGGTCCGTTGAGGAAAAACATCCACCTCATCACTGGGCATTTCACAGGGCAAGAAGTGCTCATTGAGCAGTGTTGAAGGAGTAGGATTTTGATTTTTCTGTCTGAATTTGCTTTCTTGGTTACTTACCTTTGAACCTGGCTAGCAAGTCCTGACAATTTCTGTATGCTTAATCCAATGGAAAAACGCTGTGTGTTACTGGTGCACTTAACAATTTTGTATTTACTGAGACTCCTTTCTTTGCAATAATGGAAATTCAGTGTTTAGGGTAGGAACTGCTCACTGCAATCAAGTCTGGAAACTGCAAGAATACTGCCCACTTCTTTCGAGTCATTGAAAACGCCTGTTCCTATCTGTATGATTATACTACTGCATATTAGTACGATTTTGTCACAGGGTAAAAGCTAGTGATCAAAATGACGAAGCAAACAGAAAAGTACAACTAATATCTAGGTTGCAGCATGTTGCCATAACATTTCTGAGAAACAGGAGCCTCCTGAGAGCAGTGTAGGTGGCATTTGTTCACCCCCAAGCCCCAGCGTCTCTATCAAATTGCATTTCCCTGCCACTGCACATGCGAGAGCCTGCCTTAATTTAGGCTGTGTTCTCATAAGACCCTGAACTCCTTTCACTGCTCCCTGTTGCAGCCACAAATGGCAGCCTCCAGACGGAATCTCCCAGGACTGGTCCCATAAGCCTCTTGCCCCCCGTTCAGCTGAGCAGTTAGGTGGCATACACATCAGCTTGGATTTAGTTCAGTAGGTCTCCAAATGCCAACTGCAAAAATAGGGTTGAGGAGGATGAGGGAAAACTCCGCAAGCAAACTTAATACCCACAGGCCGATACTTCCATTAACCTTTCTAAGGAAAGGCAGGCACGCTCATCTTCTAGCAGTCTGTCAGTTTTCTCCCCCTTTATATACATACTCTTTGCCCTGGCCATAAAGTGTCTTAAACAAAAATTCATTGCAGGAGGCTGGCTATTGATTTGAAACCCTGCACATCTGGAAGACATGAACCACGAAAAATTACCACTCTTTGAATGAATGAAAATTTAAACTCCAGTATATAAGTAAATGTTTCAGGATAAAATTAACTGACATTTTGAACACTCATTATCTATGCTTGGTTTTAATTTAGTAAAATCCTGTTTATAAAACTCACCAGAGAACTTTCAGTGATATTTGTGGGACTATTTGCATTTAGTGAAGCCTCATTGGGCTCTTACAGCAATTAATTATACCTTTCTGAAGTATATTCCAAGAAAGGGTTCTCGCCTGCTGCTTCTCAGGGTCCCTGATGTCAATGGCGTGGATACTATCACTTCTCTTGAGACCGTTTTCTGTGAATGAAATGAGCTAGTCTATGACCAAGCAATCTGAGTAAACTTTCTCTCTGGGAGGGAATCCAGATTTCTTCCTCTGTCTCTTTGTGTTTCGCTCCTTCCTTGCCATCTCTGCCAAAAATGATGAGTTCAACAATGAAGCTTAAATTTCCTGTCAATTCCTGTCCAAGCCATTGCTGTTGACATCCTGACTCATTGAAGAGGAAGGTATTATCTGCCTCTGTCAACAAACATCATTCTCTTTGCAATTCCTTGGGCAGGACCAAACTCTTCACCTGTAAGGTCAGAGTTACGTAAAGCTGGGAAGGATATTTAACAAATGATTTTAACATGATGTACACAAGAAAAAGTAGTACAGCCAACTAAGCTCAACCGCAAAGCCTGGTTTCCCCGGATTCTCTCATCACGGAAACCATATAAACACTTGGCACTTTCACTAGCAATATGCACCAACACGTTGAACATCTGCTCATCTGAACTCTCATAAATTAATCTCTTCACAAATTGCTCATTAATGATAGCTCTCTCATCCACCTACCATTCAGGCTGTCTGTTTTACCTGTGCAGAAAGCAGTTGCATCATCAATTCAAAAATACCCAGAAAGATTTACATAGAAGTAAAGAATCTGCTTTTGTTTTGAGATTACTCTGTTCAAATCAAAAGTCAAGTTTAGCCACTTTTTGCTTGAAGTAAACCCATAGCTTTCCTTCCCTCCATCTGCTAATGTGTATTTGCTCCCTGTGTAGGCATTGCAATAAGGTATTACAGTAACAACCACTAAAACACTGGTAACAATACCACTAATAATTATTATCTTGCATTAGCATAGTGCCTTTCCTCTGGGGATCACAGTGTGCTTTAAAAAATAAGTGGGGGAATCTCCTTCAGAGTTCCCATTTGAACGGAATAAGCTGGGATCCCTGCATAGCCAGCTCCTCTCACTCATGCCATGGCTCCCTTTTGTTCTCCTCCCCATCTAAGCAATAAGGTTTTGCCCAGAGCTAGCTGAATAAGCTACTCATGCTATCAGGGGTACCAGAAATGATATGGCAATTTTCACTGGAAGCAGAGTGCAAATCCAAGTGTGGCAAGTGTCGCAGCAATGAAGCTGTGCTGCTTTCTGTGCTCAAATTTTTACCAGCTTGATGAGTATTGGATGGTGGGACAGTATGAGAAGAAATATTCAACTGCAAAAATGAGTCTAAGGCAAGTGGCACAAATAGAAGGATGGGGAGACTTCAGATGGAGGAGGAACGGAAAACCCAAATCATGGTTTGTATGCTTAGATTTGTTATCCCAGCTGGTAGAATGCATCTGTCAGGAAGAGGAAGAGTCAGTCTGCAAACAAGCCAGAGATATTTTAGTAACAACATGAGCTTTGACACGTGGGGCAAATCATTCCTCTTCTTCAGACAACCCAATTTTATCACTGGATGAATCTCTCATCTTCATTAATTACTATTGAAATTGCAGGCAGTAATCCACTTACTGTAGAGCAAGCAGGAAACAAAGTATTCAGAGTATGATGAATCAGTGCTTTAACTAGCCCAAACACGCTAAGCAAAGCCTGCTGACGTCACTGGTGATTCCCCAAGAAAAGCATTTATGTAACTGTATAGTTATGCATAATAATACAGTGATGTGTGTCCTGCTTACACGTTAGGTATATTTGTTCCATGATTTTCATAATGCCCCATGTCTCACAAAAGCAGTTATACTGACTGATGTAGGTGCCAGTAAAAGCAATGATCTCAAATGCAGCATTTTAATTCAGAGAACTCCAGGCTTGGGGAACATTGCTTCTGGGAATGAAGTCAAAGTCTGGCAATGCCGGCAGGGAGTCAAGAAAAGCTCAGGGAACAAAGCTGCCCTTCCTAGAGGAATCACACCTTTCCAAAATAAAGTACCTGGCTTACATTTGCTCCTTGGAAAATTATAGCTGGGATTTTCAAAGTTCCCTGAGAGTCAAGAATTCACATCCCAGGTGGATGTTGCAGCCTACATTGAGGGCCATTGAGCCTACACTGAGTGCCCCATCCACTTCTTTCCCTGTTGTCTAGGAAATCCTAGCAGACGACAGTTTACTAGCTTGGTGATAGCTAGTAGGTTAGCACAGCATTTTGCCTGTGTTGGAGTCTGTTTCTACTCACTCCATTTAAAAGCAGCACCAGCTGCAGAGGGCTGCTTCAGTCCAAAAAGTTTTAATAACACTGGATGCAACTCTGAAGAAGGGATCTAGTGTCTGTTTAGTGTTAGGGCTCTGAGCTGTATTCTGGATTTATAATCTTAAAGCATCAGGCCAAACTCCTTCCTGCTTAAAGTTGGAAAGCCATCAAAAGCAATGATATTGCCTTTCTGCCTTTCTGCCAGCAGTAACACGGCTGGACAAGAACATAGGGCTAAGAGTGGGAGTCACTGTGTTAGAATGGGGAGATGTGCTTCAGTACTGTATTTAGTAAGACATTAATGCACGAATACATTAAAGATCACATTGCACCACTTCTTTGAAAAATACTTATATAAAAAGAGGCTAACACAATATTCCAACAGCAATATCCTGGATGTGATCAGTCATTCCTGCTGATGTCAGTGCCAGGGACGGAGCTTCAGCGACATCCAGTCATGCTAGCTCTGCCCTGCACGGACAACACGGTGCCTGGGAAGTGACCTGGATTCTAGTGCTTATTTTGCACCAGCTGAAGTGTTTGCTAAGCCCTCATCCCATCATCAGCACCTGTGCAATGCCACCAACTGCACTGTCATCGCACAAGTGTCACCAGGGACGTCACTGGGAGCTGGGGAGGCTGCGCTGCTGCTGGCCAAGCAGCTGATCAGTGGTGAAGATGCTGCACGGGGAGGTAAGGGGCCAGGCTACCTTTCTGTGCTGGCAGGGCAGGCTGTGCTGGGGAACTGCACCTTTATCCTCAGAAATGTAGCTCCAACAGCTGGGCTCCAGAGACAAAGGAGCTGCCAGGCTCTGAAATCTGGAGTTTGGAGGCAATGGTTAAAGAGCCAAATGCTATCAAAGCCAAGGGTAGGGAGAAACGAGGAAACACAGCTTTGATCAAACACAGAAAACAAGAATAGCTCCGACCGAGCAGAAGTGACAGTGAAATCAGAGATGTAAGCACAAAGGATGTCGTCATAAGCAATAAAAACCCCAAATTGTGGTTTAGTAAGAGCTGACCAATGTCTTACGTGGCAAAGTGTGACTGAAAGGAAGTGTTGAGCTGTGAGTCATTCACCTTAGAGGGCTTTATCCTTGGATAGAAGTCAAAGAGACAGCTCAGGGAGAAAAGAGAAGTGCAGAAAAGAACAGAAGCAATAGCAAAACACTGGGCCTCCGCTCAGAGCAGAGGCCAAGCAAAGGGCAAGGCTGTTATCTGCTGGCTATGCTCCCTTACAGCTATTTCTGGCTGGGCACATAATACTGTGTGGTTTACAAATACAGTGGTCAGGCTCCTGCCTAGAGGAACTTTGTTCACAGTGCAAACAAGAACTAGCGCAAGAGTAGGAGCAAGAGTAGAAAGAGAGAAGTGGTACAGAAAGCAAGTCATATCACTAATGGGGGTGGGGGTTATACAAACAAACAACAGGTCAAGTTTTTTCTCCTGTAGTCCTTTTACCATTACTTTACTACAGACACAGTGCTCCACAAGCACTTAGGCTGGAGGAGCAATACGGCAATTAACTAGCTGATGTGGCTTGGTCTTATGAAGAAAGATGAAAAGCGAGAAACTAATATAGAAAATTACAGGTCAAATAAAGGCAACTGTGATAAGGACCAATGCATTTCCAGAGGGTGAAAGCACAAAAAAGCGTGAGGAATTATTTAAGCTGTTTCAAAAATGGGATGGAGAAAATAATGGGGTTGTTAGAGGGCTGTAGAAGAGAAAGGTGACAGGATTAAAGGCTTTAGACCATCATGCAAATCTAAACACAGCCTGACTTATGAGTTAGTTCTAGATTACGGGGAAGCATCAGGAGTGATGGGAAGAAGAAAATGGATGTGCAGGATCTCATGTTGCTCCAAGGACAGGATTGGAAAATGCATAATTGAAAACATGGTAAACACAAGGGGTAAACAGAAGACTAAAGAGGATGTTGTTTGTGGTAACATCAGTAGTGTCCCCAATTTGTGTGTGTGTGTGTGGGGGGGAATAAAAAGGAAAATTTATAATGGCCCCAGTAGAAATCAAAACACAGATTTATCACCAGAGGATTGAAACAAAGAGCAAAACATGTTTCCATGTCACCAACTCAGCTTCAGTGTGCAAATCAGCTCTATTGATTTAATGATATTAACTAAGTTTTACAATGAAGCAGGTGACAACAGAACCTGACTCACATGCTGGGCAAGGCAGAAGCTGAAGTGATCAAAAGCACTGAAAGCTGTGCTGAGATAAGGTAAGAAGAGAACTAATTATGTGGTAAAATCCCAAAGATTCTATATGGTTCTATACAGCCCTATAGTTTGGGGTTTTTTTTATAGTTTAATTTTCTGACTTCTTAGGTCCAGTTTTAAGTAATGCTTCCATATGTCATTATCCCCCAACATGCCCCTACTCATTTCCTTTCATTCCCCATATCAGGTGAGAGAGCACAGTGCAAAAATATGTCCCATGAACACTTACATAGGCAGTATTTTTTACATAGAGGTGGAACAGATACAGCTTTGGGGACGGAAAGCTCTGAAATAATTAAAATAAGCAAAACCTTGAGATAATGGTAAGTCAAAACTATCACTTTGAAGCCAGACAATTAACTCCATGAAAGGAGAACGGCTGAAATATCTACTGTCATTGCCTGACCATTGAAACTAAACTTTACATAAAGTAGCCATGGGAACTTTAAAGTACAAGAAAATATAACTTGGTTTTTTTTACAAAAGAAACAAGTACATGCTCTTTACTTTTGAGTATGTCCTGGGTTCAGCTCTAAGTTATTTTACCTAGTAGCTGGTGCAGTGCTGTGTTTTGGCTTTAGTCTAAGAACAATGCTGATAACACACAGATGGTTTCAGTTGTTGCTAAGTAGCACTTACCCCGATCAAGGTCTTTTCAGTCTCTCCTGCTCTGCCAGTGAGGGAGGAGCACAAGAAGCCTGGAGGAAGCAGAGACAGGACACTTGATCCGAACTAGCCAGAGACATATTCCTTACCTTCCTCTGATTCTCCTCCCCATCCTGCCCAGAGTGGAGGGAGGCAGGTGGGGAGCAAGTGAGTGAGCGGCTGTGTGGTGCTGAGTTACTGGCTGGGCTCAAACCACAACAGAGTAATGACAAATATGCCCAGTATTAATGCTTTATACTAAAGCACATCTGTGTCTGTTTGCCTCCTGACATCTTTAAAAGAAAGATTGTTGAATGAGAAAGCATCAGTACTGATGTACAGACATAACGAAAGTTATGTCTGTAGGGCTTAGAAATATGAAAATAGAGGAGGAATGCCATCATGCAGATACATGATGCATGTTTGTACAGACAAAGCTTGGAGAAAGAACACAACATCCCTGTATTTATTCATAGTAATGTATTACAGCACAGTGTTGACAGCACATAATAAGCTGTCAAATGAAATAACTTTCATATAATATTAGTTGCAGGAAGCATTTTGGAAGATTGAAGCACAGAAGTAATAACATTTTCAACATTACTCTAAAAGTTATTTCAGCATATTCATTCTGGAAGAAAGAAACTTGCAAAAAAGATGATTTTTGGTTCTCCCACCTTGAAATGGGCAATTTTTTCATATAAGACATTGGAAAAAAACAAAAATCAAGTGAGCAGGCTGGATTTTTCACTTCTCTGCTATCTGTACAGTTGTGCATGTAAAGAACCTGATGTGCATTTATAGTTCTACTGAACTCAAGCGTGGGATGATCCACATGTTGGAGCATCAGCAGAAAACTGGAGTAGCACAAGAAATTTAACTAGGTACAGCATGAAACAGCAGGTACAAAGGCAGCTTAAGAAAAACAAAATGTAGAGCATGACTGGGAAGTCATTTGTTTTATTCCTGTCCATGTATTGATGGTCTGAGTACAAATATTTTAAATTATTGCTGTTGTGTTCATTGCAATGATTACTTGTGCTTGTTCCAGTAACTTACAACAGAATCAAATTATGAGAAAAATAAACCGATCAAAACCAATTACATTAAAAATGCAATGGATAATTTATGGATCATCAAAAACATAAGCAACTCTTTTAACTATCCAACAAATCAACAACTGCAGAATTATTTTAGATTTTATTAAAAAATCCATGAAACTTAATAAATCTCATTTAACGCTTCAACAGGACACACAAATTGGTTCAGTTTTTCCTTGCAGCTGCTTGACAAGTAACCAAATCAGCTTTCCAGCCGTTGATGGGGCATTGGCCATCATGTCAGAAGACATGCAGTCCCCAAAGTTCAACTCCCACAAACCTACTTAGTATCTCCTTCGATGGTTTGCTTCGGAGAGGTTTAAATAAGCCCAGCTGCTCTGCTCAGCGATGCGCTCCTGCAGTGGGACAGGGTCGGCTGCTGAGTGCTGCCAGGCTCACAGCCTCCCAACCCCAAACTGAACCCACGCAGTGCAGGCTGTATCAGACTGTGTCTGTGGAACTCCACACACGCACACACACACACATACACACACACACACACACACACACACACACACACACACGATGAGATGCAGACAGCACAGGTCCTGGCCACCTCCCAGTTATTTCATTCTAGTTACTTCTAAACCATTAGCAAATAGCTGGTGTCTTCAGCAATCTTTCAATATTTGGCTGATACCGTCCTGCTTGCAAAAATGATAATCCTAATCTGGCAGTTCATGCCCAGGGCAAGATTCCCTCAAAGGGTGGCAGAATTTAGTCCTAGGCACTTAACGCAGGGAACAGTATCTGAGCCCTGGTAGTGAACCTTGGTGCATCTCCACACATGTGCCCCAGATCATTAGAGATCCCCAACCTTCAACATTACAGGTCTGACCTAAAACAGACAAAAACCTAAGTGGGTTCTGCTAAGTATGAGGTATTGCCCCAGCCCTCCAGCTTTTGCTAGGCTATCTCTGCCAAGACCATGGTTCTTGACCATGAGTCCATGGACTCCGGAGCTTCCCAGCACACTCTTAATGCATGGGGCCTTTCACATCACCTATTAAAGAACACACTCTGACCATCTGATGGTGGAGGCAAATCCCATGTGAAAGATTAACTTCTAGTACAGCCATGGTCTGTTGAATGGCTGCTCCCAACTCAAGCCTGTGCCTGTGCTCAGACCACCCCTAGAGCTGTAGCAAGACACTGGGAAGGAGAGAATAAGGTGCTCCTTGGAAAACGTGCTGCTCGGGAGCACTCCCTCCCCTGGACTGGGTCCTGCACCAGCTGTCTTCATCCCTATGCACAGCAGGTTTGGACAACGCTTGGAGGTCCTCCCCAGGGCTGTGGCCCACACACACAGATGTTTCACCTCTTCTTCATGCCTTCCACTAGCTTCCTTTACCCAAACACAACCCATCTTTCCCAAAAGCAGGCTGTAACTTCATTGGGGGTGAGGACATCCTTTTGTCCCGCATTGGTACAGCCTCTGTGACAGAGGGGTGCTGGCGCTGTGCTCCGGTGCTTTACCGGGATGCACAAAGGTGCCCGAGGCTCAGCTACCCTCCCCTTCCCCATGCCCTTGTGCTGGCACACAGCCATGGCAGACCTCAGCTCCCCACCCCGTGCCGAGCAAGGAGGACTCCTCCGCTCCACGGAGGCGGCTCCGGAAGCGCGGGCCTGGCAGCCGCCGACGCCCTGGTACGCCCCGGTACGCCCCGGTGCGCCTCGGTACGCCGCCGGTGCGCTCCGGCCGCCCCCCTCGCTCTGCCGCCGCAGTTCCGCCGGAGAAGGCGCCCGACGGCGGGAGCGGCAGCGGGGCGGCAGGAAGTGAGGGGCCGCTGCGCTCCGCTCGCCGTGTTATGCGAGAGCTCTCCCGGGGCCGGCGAGAGGCGGGCGGCAGCGGCAGGAGCGCGGGCGAGGCGGCGGCTCCCCGGAGAGAGCGGCGGCGGGCCTCGGCGGCGGGCGCAGGCTGGCGATGGAGGAAGGTGAGCGGAGCGGCGGCAGCGTGTCACCATTATCCCTCTCCGCCGCGCCCGGAGGGGCCTTGGTGAGGGCACCTCGGGCCGCGGAGCCGGGAGTCGGGGGGGAGCTCGGTGTGGCCCCGGCCGGTGCCTCGCTGTGATGGAGAACGGGCTCGGGCCGCTTCCCCCGGCGCGGTGCCCGGCGGGTTTGTGTCAGGTCCGTGCCGGGGTAGCAGTGCACACACCGAGGTGGAACACCCGCCGGCGGGACACGCAGTCGGCCTCCCCCGGTCAGGCCGGAGCAATCCCTCTGGTGGCCCCTTGTCCCCGCTCCGGGCAGCCTGTTGTGTGCAGCACCGAGCAGGGGGAGCCCAGGAACTCGGGGTCTATTTCTGTTCCCTACCCCGGTACTGCCTCTGTGCAGAGCAGCCGGGGCAGCATCCTTCTGCTTGCTCCGTGGATGCCTCTCTCGTTTCACTTTAGCCCTCTACGCTACGCTTTTTCTCCGTCTCTGTTGTACTCACCCCCTTTGTGGCCAGCAGGAGATGGCACTTGGTTTTCTTGGGGAAATCAGCAGGAACAGGGCTCTAAGTAGGCACCCAGAAAAATGCAAGAGCGAGAAAGTGCATGCGATGCTGTCCCGTGCCTTACTGCAGCCTCCCAGCTGTTCTCATCAGGGGTACTTTCTGAGCTGAACATGGTTTCTGCGTATTTAGTAGTCTTTGGTTGTTTGTTCCCCACAAGTGTGTCCATCTTCTCTTTAGTCTGTGTAAACTTTTCGTTTACATTCTTTGGGTAGGAGAGGTCTACATGAAGGTGATGTGTGATGAACTGGTTCCTTTTAGCCTGACTCACTGGGTTTGTTTGATAACTTCTTGTTCCAGTATTAGAAAAGAAGGTGAATCACTGTTTGTACGCTGTACTAGCTTGTAGACCTCTGTCATGTTTCTGTTGCTCATCCTGTTTTCCACACTGAAGCATCCTCAGCTTGCTTCCTTGTTCCTTGTATGGGAGCCATTGCACATCTTTGATCATTCTCATGGCCTTTCTCCGAGTGTTTCCCAGCTCTGTCTTATCCCTCTCTAGATGAGAGGGCAAGAATTGCAACAGTGCTCAATTTGCGGGTGAAAAATGGATTAATATAGTGGCACAGAGGAGCAATGAGTTATGCTTTTCTGCAATAGATACACAAAAGTAAGTGGAATGCATGCTGTCTGAACCACAGTTGAGAAAGATGTACTGGGAATTTACAAGGAACTAGAAAGCAATCTTGCATGAAAAAGTGCATGCTGGATAGAGAGGTACGAGAAGCTGTGTCATCAGTTCAAAATCCCAGATTATTTTTGTCACCTTGTTTGACTTTCATTTCACCCCACTTAAAGGATTCGTGAAAGTGGGAGCAGCCTTTTTGTTGTTTGAGGCAGCTGGGAATGAAACAGAAGTAGTGTACTTGGATCTTTCTTTGTTACTGCTCTGAGTGGGGGATATATTGAGCAGTCTGCAAAACCGAGATGAAGCTCATTTGCTGACTGAGTGTAGTTGTTTCAGAATTAGAATTTTAAATTGTTCTTCCTTTGGGAGTTTTCTATTACTGCTGCTAAGTCTAGACTTTATCAGTGCGTTAAGCTTATAATACCAAAAAGTGTGTTAAGATTATAATTGCCAGAAAAGCAAAAGAAATGCCTTTTCTTCCAGTGTTCTCACTGCAGTTGCTTTGGTTTTAACTAGAATGACAAGGCTGGAGAGGTGTCTCTCTAAGCACGTTTCTGCCCATTCTGGTGATGTCTGGTGATGTTTTTTGTATGTGGTACAAGTGATTTTTAATGTCGGTGCACTTGGTGTTTATGTCGGCGATTAACTTTGTATGCATGACATGAAGAAATACTGGCGTGTATTTGATTTTGGATTGACATCATGATAAATGTGATACTGAATATCACAAACGTTTTGTTTAATATTTTTCCAGTTCTTGTCTTGTTAAAGAAGGTAGACATCTTCTCTTCATTCCGTGAAAAATGTTGTTCCTGATATCTTGGTTTGCTCAGAATAATTTATAAATCGCTTTGACAGTCCTGTTAAAACACAAATACAGGTGTCCTGATACAAGCAGACACTACTTTAAGAGTTCATTTATATTACTGTAGTATCTAACTTTTAAATCTAATAGTTATGATTAAATATAAACTGATTTAGACTTGAATATACAGTCAGAGTAATTGAAAGCTTTGTTGTGGGATGTGGAGATTGACACTTTAAGTTGGAAGTTGAATAGCTCTGTGAAAGAGCTGGTTTAAGTCCAGAGGAAATCAGTGGCTACAAAAGTTAAAGCAGTGTTGGATGGTAGGTCAAATTGGAGAGCTGAAAGTTCTGGAGCATGAGTTACAGTTAAACCATTTGTCACACTTCAAAAGTAACATTAGTGTTGCACGATGTCATCTTTAATATAATAATTATAACGAACTTTTTGCGGTGAGTCTTTCTGTATGGAGCCTTGCACTCTGTGAAGTACTTTCATTTCTTTTATGACTGTGAAATAAATGGGCCAGAGCTTCAAACTGCTGCTGTTTAGAGAAAACAGAAGCAGAAGAAGCCCTCAGTCTTGTGACGTGATCTATGTGGCCTAGCAGCCTAGGCTTTTTAATTATACATTAGGCTAAAAATTCTTAAATCTGCTTAGTTCCAATAGATCTGAAAGTAGGAAAAAAGTGATATTATATTTGCTTTATAAATGGCAGCTCAATTGGAAAGTAATGGACTAGTCCAATTTTTGTATTACAGTAATGCACTTAGTACACTTCTGTACTATAGCAACAGAAAACCACGATGACAGTAGAATAGAATTGGCATAAATTTCTCCCAGTGTCTGTATCAATTTGTCTAAGCTAATACTTTCCTTCATTCATGCAATACATTCACCATAAAATAAACCAGTTAGCTTCCAGTTTGGTTTCAGAGCATGGCCTCAAGAGAATACTATTGGAATTTCTAAGGAATAATACAGACATTGATTTCTGTATTGTTATATTGTTACTTCAGTTAGGCACATGACGCACATTTGACAAAAAGACTCAATTAAAGTATCTGCTGTGGGATTGAATCGGGAGCGATAACTGGCTATTACCTGCTGCTGTGTGGGTCTCTGAGTGTGATTTTAGGTATTGTGTTGCAATAACTTAAAAACATGTCTTCAGGGGCAGCAGACCTACGACAGAGAAAGAAGCAAAACTGCACAGAATCTGACAAAATGGCTCCAGAGGAGAGAAACAAAGAAAACTCAAAGCTGGGAAGGTTGCCAAAATGTAAGCTACAGAATTTTTAGCCAACTTCTGATTTCTTCTTTTCATTATTCTTTTACATTTTGTGGGAAGATATTTGTAGCACAGTAATTTATAACAGACTTATTTTGAATTAGGTTTTTTGAATATTTCAAGAAAAAACAGGAATGCACATTAGAATTCTTTAATAATGACGTTTTATGCATTGCAGAGTAGAATGGTAGTCCTGGATTGTTTCAGGTTGGGTGGGGTAGAGGAAGGGGGAAAGGCAGAGGGGTTGGGAGTCTTACTGTTGTTTCTGTTTGAGTACAACTTGTACCTGGAATGATACTTTGGTTGGAAAGCTGAAAGACATGAAGTAGTAGTGTTGAAACACAAACAGACAAAAAAGTCCATTCAGCTTTTCAAGAAACAGAACTAAAACCAGGTGTAACTTTAGGCAAGTGCTCACCAGGCAACCACAAACTTATATGTTAGAAGTGCATACTAATTTGATGGAGCTACAGGTGAAATAGACATTCATTGAATGAGTTTGGTAAAATTCAGATTAGGTTCTTTCCCTTATTTAAAAACAGAATAGAAAATAGAATGTTTCACTATTGATGTTAATGTCTTTAAGAAGTTTGTGGTGTTTTGGGTAAAATCTAAAGTTTGCTCTGTTTATTTGGAAGAATTCCTTCTTGGAATTCACTTGGAAATAAAGCCAGCTGGAATGGAGAGAAATTTGCAGGATAGTATGTGAGCATTTTATCTGAGAGTCCTATGAAGGAATGGTAACAACTGGGAAAGAGAACTCCGCAGGGCAGAAATAACAAACTGATTCTTGATGTATCTGTGATGCTGCTGCTGGTGGTGCGATAATTCTGATGCCAGTAAGTTTATTTGGTGTTCAGAAATGGCTCACATGCAGGGCTCATATGTTTGCTTCTAAATCCTCTGGACTATTTTAGTTTTTTCACTGTCCCTTTTCAGATATGTTAATTCAGCGATTTGCGAAGCTTTTCTTTGGCTGTCTTGCGGCAGTCACTAGTGGGATGATGTATGCTGTGTACCTCTCAACCTATCACGAACGGAAATTCTGGTTTTCCAGCAGGCAGGTAAAAAAAGATGTTAAACTACTGAAACAAAAGCCAGATTGTGTCCTTGAAATCAAAGCTGAGCCACGTCGGTTTGGAAGAACTTGCTAGCAAAATCAGGCCTCTGTCTTTGATATGGTCTCCTTTTTTATTTTCTTTCTTTGCTATATCATTGAAATACCTGTTTAAAATCTGGAAAAAACATGAAGCATGCTGGGATTACATAAACTAAACACCAGGAATGTATGGTTTTGTTTGGGCTTTTTTTAAAGAACTGTATTATTTAGTGAAGTATGGAAAGTTGAATGAAATTCAGGTTTGTAATATGAAAGGATCCTGTGGGTCTTGTGCTTACAATGTGGTTTTGAATTGCTCTGATTCCAAGCATGTTTGCGAAGTTACAGAGAGCATTATGTATCTGGCAGAGGTGCTGTGAAGATTAATATTTTGTGGAATACTTTGAAGATGTACAGTGGAGTCGTAACCATGTGCTGTGTTACAAAACCGGTCTGTCTGAAAATATATAGTCTCCTATGGGAAGAGATTTCAGGAGGTGAATATATATATATATATATATTTTTTTTTTTTTTTCCTAGGAACTTGAACGAGAAATTACATTTCAGGGTGACAGCGCCGTTTATTACTCATTCTATAAAGAACTGCTAAAGGCTCCTTCCTTTGAAAGAGGTACAAAACCTGTTTGTTTTATTACCCTTGGAAAGTCCTGTTCCTTTTAGAGGCAATAAAAACTCCTCCGGACTGGGGAGACTGATTTTATGCTTTTAATAGGTGTACCAGTCAGATTAATTCAGAACTGCATGCTGTCCTAACTTTTCAGTGCCTTTTAAAAGACAGTACATATCTATCCTGTATTCCAACAGATGGCCTTTAATCAGTATTCTGGAATAGGATTAATATTGCCCCATACAGAAGTTAGTGTTGGGTTTGCCCAACACTGATTTTCTGCAGTGTAAGCATGATTTATGTTTAATTTGGAAAGGGAATGGAAATTAGTAGTTTCCATCCTCTGTCAGAAGATGGAACGGTTTCTGTCAAGAGTTGATCTGCTTCATCCTGTCCTTGCCAGAGTTCTCTGCTCCTATCAGCTGTGATGAGTAGATGTTGATGTGCACTAAGAGATGGGGACAGAAATCAAAAGGAAAGGGAACAAACTGAGTGGCGATGCTCTCTCCTTCCTTTGCTCTCCTGCTTTCTGTCCTGCACTGGCTCTGGATCTCACAGACCTTAGTTCCCTAAACCAGCAGAAAACTAAAGCAGTGAAAAGACAATGGAACACTTTCATGCTGGTTTAGTGAGTTCAGAAGGGCACCAGGGCTACCATGGGTAAAAGGCAGGAAAGAAAAGGGAGTGAACAGCCCTGTCTTGACTTGGTCAGTTGTTGATTCAGCTCAGTCCCTCATGAAACCTCATCTGAAGTCAGTTGAACTTTGTAGATAGAATTTTATTGTTTGAGCAGTTTCCCAGGGAAGGAAGGATGCTCTTGGCTTTTGAAGCGGGGTTTCCACTGCCGTCCTCACAGCAGGAGCCTCA
>JBCJKH010015970.1:0-10885 GCA_039877255.1 Loriculus beryllinus
GCAATAGATATATGGAAACTCTAATTGGTTAATCATTGGTCAGAGAAGTCATAGTTAATAATATGGTATTTTGGGGGCTGACAGGCTCAGGCATTGTATTTAAAAAGCAGATATTATACAAACTGACAAGTATTTAACACAATGATCAAATGACTGAGATCTCTGATTAAAATGAGACTTTTCATGCAAACCTCAGACTGAGATTACCTCTTCACTACATGCAGTGGGCTAAGTTCCCTTCCATAGCCTGTGGAGGCTGTGATCCCATCAGACACTGGGACCTCAGGGTGTCAGGCAGTTTTAGGATCTCACTGAACCAAAACCTTTAGGTAATTAGTTTTTTTATCCCTGTATGTGTAGGTGGCTACACCAGACTTGTGCAACAACGGCAGTTCTCAGTATTTCAAAGGTAAACAGAAGGCATTTTTGTCCTGGAGTCTGATTTATTATACGCACTATATATAGCTATCATTAAATGAACAGGCTAACATGCAACTATTCATCACGGGGTGGGGAGGGAAGGGAATGAACAAGCTGTTTTCTGCTTGCCTGGAATTGTTTCTCTTTCTGAAAACTAAAAGCAGTGTCTAGGAAAGGAAAGAATGCTTAAAATGCCATAAGAGATTTGATTTATTCTTTTCAGGCATTACCTTTCTATGTTCTCTGTGCCTAAGAGTATTATTCAAGACAATCAATCTTAGGAAGTGTTTCTAGCAATTCCCCCCAAACTCCCTGCTAAAGACCTTTATCTGCCCCCTTTTGTTGTTATTGTCATTAAAATAGACCCAAATCGATCTGGAAGTTTTACTTTGAAGGTGCGTCTTGATCCAAAGATAGCTATTCATCTTCTCGTTTGTATTACCAGCATTCCAGATATGAGTCTGCATACAGTAAACTACAACATCCTTTTGATTCCAGCTAAAGCAATTCTCATCTTGCTGTTCCGTTACATGAGAAACTGAAAGTAATGCTGCCTGACTAAAAGGAGCTTTCTGAGTGCTGATTCAGGGAGATGATTAAAAATATTCAGGTTTTTCTTAGCAACAATTAATTGCTGAAGAAAACCAGGAATAATTTTAATCAAGGAATAAATAGAATTACAGACTATTTGGGAATACAAAAAGACATATGATTAAATGAACTAGGAGAAATGACCTACAAGTTGTAATCAAAATTGTTGTTTGACAGAAAACTGGATTTTAGTTAAACTGTACTTTTCACAGCAAGGCTCCTTTGCCACAGATACGTGGTTTTTCTCACCAAAATGTGGCATGCTTTTGACTGAAATAAAACAAAATCTTTTTGTTTTCAGGAGAAGAAATGTTCACTGCTTTATGCTGCAAATTTTGCCATGAAAACTCAACATTTTCCAGGGAACAGTTGGGTGGGACAGGGGGAATCCTGACCACGCAGGAGCTGGGAAGGACTGCATGCCAGCACATCCCTCTGTGGACTTGCTTTATCCCAGCTCCTCCAGGAGATCCCTGGAGCAGCACAGCCCAGCTCAACCCATGGAGCCAAACTGATGGGGAAACCTGCCCATTCTAGACAAGTTTCTCCCCAAAAATGTGAATTTTCAGTGCCACTCAGACCGGGTGCATTCAGCTCCAAGCGCTGCTCAGTCCCACTAATGATTAACTCTGATTTTTCCTCCCAGCTCTTTTCTACACCCACCCTCCGCTGTTGAGGCTTTGGGGGGTTTTTTGTCTTTTCCAGCCTGGGGAAGTCAAGGGGGAGGGAAAGGGGACAAGGAAACCCTCTGAAGAAAGACAAAGCAGACAGAGGGAACGCCATCCCTCTGGGAGGAGATGAAAGGATGTCGTTATGTGACAATACGGGTGTGTGGGTGTCTCTCATCAAACCCAATGACACCTGGTGCTGAGCCACACAAAATACCAGGGGGGCTCAGCAGAGTTAAAAGCAGCCGTGGCCCTGAGGGTTTCTGCTTTGCTGCCGTGTCCAATGAATTAAGGGTAGGTGAGGCACAGGCAGAAATACCTTCCTGCACTGCTATGGACTCTTGCTCCTCTTCTGTGCTTCACCCTGGAGTCAACAGGTGAGAAAATAAGGGTCTCGGGCATCACTTGGCATCAGCTCTGGCCACTCAACCCAAACCTTTCCAACGTCCTTGGCCTCGGCCTTCATAGAGAAATCACTGCTGTGCCTTCTTTAAAATAGAGACATTTTAAATTGCTGGTTCTTGGCAGTGTAGCTCCTTTGTTTCGCTATGGTTTCAGTGGATGACTTAAAACATAGACCTGAACACCTTGGCCTACATAGGCAATAATGTATGTATGTGGAGGGAAGTGAGGCACCTAGATTTAATTGCAACTAGAGGCTGCCTTGCAGCTTCACAAGTACCTCCTGGTTGTACATGTGCACACACACACCCAAATACATTCCAGAAATGACAGCAGAGGATGAGACCACACTGGAATTGCTTGTGCACACCAAAAAACCCCAAACAAAATATTAAGGTGTTTTGTTTGGGGAAGAAAAGGTTGGGATGCTGACTAACAGACTGGTTTAGGACCAAACTGATGCCATTATGAGTGGATTTCACTTTCTCCTATTCTATTCCCTTTTTTCACCCACCCCCACCTAAACACAGAATAACCTGCAATCCAATTACTGTTGAGTGTGTAAGAAGCAATCCCACTTAATAAACAGAGCTGGTATGTTTTAAAGAATACAAGTATGTCCATGACCTTTTCTTAATTCTGTTGGATGCAATTTGAAATTCTCCTCCTGTATTTACACTTGCAACTTAATTCGAAGCAGTTGTTTTGCTGTAGCCAACCTGCACGGAGGCATGGGGGGGGATACACATGTGGTGCTTCTGCACCATTTCTCTGCTATCCCCAGGAGCTGCTGCTCTGAACTTCTTTCACACCCGCCCTCAGCAGATTAATGATGACAGCGTCAGTGTGTGCGTGTGTGAACAACATGCTATGGTAACTAATCAGGAACACAGAGAGGGATTTGTGTCTTTTAAATGGATTTGGGACAGTTGCATGTAGCTTGTGGGTTTTTCTCTGTTTAAGTTTGGATTTGCTCTGCTTCCACAGCCATCAATTCATACCATTGGAGGAGGTGCCACAGAAAGCTCTCTACTCACTGTACAAAGAGGAGTGATCCCCTCTGAGCCCTCTTTTTAATTCTTTGAGAACAGACAAAGCAGAAAAGACCTGACAGAAGCAGAACGAACAATAAGCTGCCTTTTCCAGAATCAATGGTGAAAAACAGGAAGCTTTTTTTGGGTAAAGGAAGAGAGAAGGGGGCTTTGGAGAGGGGCCAGACAGAGGATTTTGTCTGGAGTCTTTAAGAGATAGAAAACAGAATTAAATATCAGCTCCTGACATGCGGGGTCAGTGGTGAAATCCACCATGTGTGGGGAATCTTTGCTTCTGCCATTTCTAGGAGGCAGGAACACACACCAAATGCTAGCTATGAGGGCAGGCATTGAAGAGCCCAGCTGAGAGTGCTTTGGTTGCTCCATACCCCCATCACACCAGTGCTATGTGAGACTTAACGTCCCCTGAGCACACCTTACAGGTCAGAAAAGGAGGGCAGAGTGAGAAAGGCCATTGACAGCTATGAACTGAGTGGCAGCTCACTAGACTTGCATCCATGTTTTCCATATCTGGGGAAAGCACTTGTCATTCAAGCAACTTTTCGGGTGAAAATTCTGGATATCTCTAATTCAACGAATTCTTCGTGGAGCACCAAGACCAATGCCCTAAATGAAGTGCTTGCTTTCCCGCTTTCTTCAATAACTGTGTATTCCAGGGTATGTTGCTTTTTTGTGTCAAAAGTAAAATGAGAAATTCTCATCTTCTGCTCATTCCCCCCCTCTCAGATCTGCTATGTTAACAATAACTCCCTCCCAACCCCCAAAAACACAAGGCAGAGGTTGGCAAGACTTGCTGAAACAGGCTCCTCTACCAGAGGCAGCACAGCACAGACTTGAGGCTCCTTAGCCCACATCACCCTTGTGCCCCACTTCCCAAATCACCCCAAATGCACCGGAGATGGCTTTCAAGTTCACCTGCTGCTGTCTGCCTGCGGTGCTTTGGGTGTGCAAGTGAGGGGAGCACGTGGAACCAGATTCAAGAGTTGGAGGTTTCATTTGCATATGGAAGGCCAAACCAAGCCAATAAAAGCTGCCACACAAAAAGAACTAGAATTGGAATTGGCTGAACACTTCCCTGTGAAATGGATTGTAGAAGTGACTCTTGAACTCTTCAGGGGAAAGACAGATTCATTTTCAATGGAGTTTGATCTTGCTCTTCAGCTTCATTTGTAAGACCAATTACAGAGCATTTTGTACAACAATTACAGGCATTAAAACCGCTCTGTTCCATTTGATGAATTTTAATAGTAATTGAACAGAAGAACCCATCAACTGAAAGATTGTCCAATCAAGTATGCCCACACACTGAACTGCAATTTCCACTCCACAAATGTGTAATGCCATTTGAAACAATCAAAATGTCCTCTCCCCACCAACACTCAAGCAGATTCTTGAGCGTTTGTTCCAATACAACTTTATCCTTTTTGGCTTTAAGTACACAGAAAACACATTGACCATGGTCCTGAGGTAATTCCTGTGTACAACTTTGTCCTGCAAAGTTCCCGGTACTCATTCTCTGACGGGCATTTACATAGTCCTGGTGACTACAGCTGTTTGCTGGAGAGCATCCTACAAATCACCCCACAAATGCTCCTCTTTGTAAAGAAAGGCATTTGTGGAGGATCCCCTCCAAGGGACTTTGTAAGAGATTGTAAGAGCTGAGTGGCTGCTTCATGTCATTGTAGGAAATAGAGTCCATCACCAGGACTCTGGAGCTAGAATTCACTTTCGAGTTCAGTTCAGCTTCCTCCTTTGCAGAACAAAAATTGTAAGTTGAAGCAACATAGGCCTGAAACGGACAGACCTCTCATAGCCATGAAAGAATAGATATTTGGGCTAGAAGAGTCCAGATACACTGCTTTCACATGGTCCCCACAAACCCTGTATAAGTCCAAACCCCACAAAAGTAATGCATTATGGCAGAGCAAGGAAAAGATCAAAGGTGTCCCCAGTGTCCTGGCTCTCTGTGGAATGCTAATGGATTTCTTAATCTTTGTCGTGAACATTTTGGTGTTATTTTTTCCCTACTAAACATGGTCTTCCTGCATGGGGTTGGCCTGTCCCATACTGAAAATTCCTTAAGGGAAGTTGTATTCATCACTGTATTTGTTGGAAATTAGAAGAACAAAAGAACTATTTTGATGAACTTGCTCTCAATGGGATTTCCAAGTTAGCTTGGGAAACAAAAAGAGATCGCTATAGTGCAGGTCAGTGGGAGATAAGTGTCCAACTGTCAGAGCCTTCTTTTGAAGTGGGTTTCCCTTTGCCAGTGGTTGCTACAACTTCAGTTCAATTTAAAGGCAAAAGATGAAGTCTTGGCCTTACTGAAGTCAGTAAGAGTTTTATCACTGACAAGTCAGAGGCCGGGATTTCACCCAAGATGTTTGTTCAGGCAAATTTAGCATCTGTTGAGAGCCACATGAAATATTTGTGTTGAAGAGTGAAACTATATTATTTTCCTGCATCTCATTCTGAGCACAAAACTGATCCTGTCTCACTGGAAAATCACCACTTTTCTCTGAAAAGAGTATCATTCCAGTTGGCAGATACCTTATCCCAGTGTGATAAAATTCAGAGTTACAAGGTGTGATTTAAAAACAATTAGTATACTTTTTTTTAATGGGATATTGCTAACATTTTCCTGTTTTCATTTTGGTTTAGAAGAGGGAAGGAATGAACAGTGGAGGTTTGCCTGTACATTGAAAGATCTATTTCCTCCTCAATTAAAATTTCAATCTATGGTTTGTTGTATTTAAAAATAGTGGGAAAATCTTGCCTTCGAAAGCCCAGGAATGCAGCTTCTACTGGAAGCACTGAACATTGTGCAAGTCATTTAGTTAATGGGTGCAAAGTTCTGCATAAGAAGCTGAGCATTATTTGAGGGTCTGAAGAGCACCTTAGTCTAATAACAAACCTACTCCAGGTTCTGACATGTGAGCAAACACAAATCTGACATAAATGAAAAGTTTTCAAGGCTTCTTCCCTTCTTTCATCTTAGATGGCGACAAGACGGGGCAGACAAGGTGGTGGGGGCTGAGGGCAGATCGATGGGGAGATTCACAGGGATTCTTATAAAAAATAATGCAAATAAAATGCAAATAAAATCCAGAGAATTTTTTTCCCACTCATCTCTTGATCGCTCATCTCATAAATCACAGACTGGTTCGTGTTGGAAGGAACCTTAAAGCTCATCCAGTTCCAACCGCCTGCCATGGGAAGGGACACCTTCCACTCGAGCAGGTTACTCCCAGACCCGTCCAACCTGGCCTTGAAGGTCCCCTCCCCTTTTCAAATAATATCTCTTATTTGCCTGATTTAATGCATTTCACTGTTTCAGCCACTGGCTGCTATGTTGGGTTTCTCACCCTTCACACCCCAGCACATCCTGCCTGACTGGTTTTGACCACACTCTGTGTTGGAAGAATAATAATAAAAAACTGGGCCTGATTTTAATTTGTTTAATGTTTTTGTTAAAAACAAAAAGAAGAAAAACTCAACAGCCTAATCAGGAAACCCGTTAAATGGCTGCAATTCAAATATAATTCTATTAAATTCTCCCTGTAAAGTTAATGTTACAGACTTTTTAACAGATGTTTTAATTAGACATTGTTATTAAAGGGAATACTGTAGAAATTAAAAGCAGGCCCTAAATGTGTTAACAAAGACACTTTTCTTGCATGGCATCGATGGTGGCAGAAACATTAACAAAGAGATTTTGGCAGCAGGTCATGAAGAAAGAAAAAGCAATGTGTTAAAGGAAACACAATGCACTAAGAGATCTGCATTGCTCAGCTACTATGTGATAGGGGTTCATTTCACATCCAGTACCACCTCGGGCCATTGCCTGAGCTGGAAAGGAGGTGGGGAAGATGCTTCAGCACAGTGTTAATGGTACCACGTGGGGAGCACTGTTACCAGCACAAGCACTAATCAGGAAAAGGGGCTTGGTTGCAAGATGGAGCTTCAAGGATTTCCAAGGAAGCATCAGTGTTACCAGTTTCATCTTCTGCTTCCATGTTTTTGGTTGTTTTCTAACCATGCCCCTTAGAATCAAGCAATAGCGTTGGGATGGCATTGCTTGGAAGGTGGGTTTGCTCTGAGTCCTGACTGCAGAGACTGGCTGGGAAATGCACATGCTGCAGGCTTGGAAATGATAGAATAAAAAACCCCACAACCACAGTTTCGGGGAAAAAGGCTTAAGCAAACTGCCCCGAAAAGTCATTTCCTGAGATTTATGATGGTAGCACCAAATTGCAGGTGAAAAGGGTGAGAGTTTGTCAGGCTTCACAACAAGTTCTTTTCTGTCAGGGACTGGGAGGTGTGTGAGCCTGGCAGGTCTCCTCTGCTGTCCATTACTTCATCTAGTAGTAATGGCTGCTGCAAGGCAATGCCATCTTGTGGGACTGCTGTCCTAATCTGGCCATCAGTTCTTCCTGGGTGAAATTGGGTACCAGTCAGAGCCCTTCCAGAGGGTGATTCAAAGCAGAAATCAGTCGACTTTATCAGTAAGAGACCATAGATAAAATGTAGTTGTGTGCCTTGTGCTAGATGCTGTGCCTTGTATTGGATGCTGTGAACACACAAGTCTAGAGATAATTAGTTTGGACCACAGGGAGGGAGGGCATATAGTCCTCAAGAGGCTGCTTGACTTGATATCTCTTTTCCAAAGCAGGATCATCTCTACCTAAAACAACCTAATAAACATGCACCAAACCAGCTCTGCTATAACACTTCACCTACATACTATTTTTGATGTATTTATCTAGTTAAAGCTAGACCTTATCTCCTTTTCATGTAGGCACCTCCCACTCTTCATCTTCACAGTTCTTGGAGCAGTCAGGGAGAGCAGTTGACACTGGAGGAGTTTTCACAGGCACTTTGCTTTTGTTCTTTCTTACATATTCACACAGAAATATAAACTGCATCTCTCTTTAAGAATCCATCTTTTCTCAGTGTAGTGGCAAGTTATACATTCCAGCGTTCAGTTTCTTGCAAAGGGTCAGCTTTGTGCTGCCCAGCACCTACAGAATGAATGGTAAGAGGGTTAAACTTGGGGTCTTCTGAGCAGTTTGGTGGATAATGCAAGGAGCAAGTGGTGGGCAATACTGGCATACAAGTTTACAAAGCCATCAAGGGCTTTAGGACATGATATTAGCCAAGAGGAGAGAAAAGCACCAGAGGAAGAATCTCTGAGAACCGTAGAACAGGTTCATGCTGACCTGGTAATCAGCATTAGATAGTAGGGTAGGAGTGCAGACTGGTAGGTGAGCTGGCAAAGCCACATGAGATGCAATAAATGATGCAAAGCAATCTAAACCCTCTGATTTCTTCTCTCAATGAGAACAACTTCCTCCTAACGCACTAGGAGAAAATCTGATACTCACAGCTCTGAATGTTTAATCCCTGTCATTGAAACCTCTGTTATTGCCCACTCTGGGAAGAAGGATACAAGCCTAGAGAGAAAAGGCACCTGGAAAATCATGTTAAAGTGGTATCAGTGGTGTTAGTGAAACATGTCAACTCTTGTTCCTTCTTCTATCCATAGATTTCATTCTTTCAGACATATCTACCTATTTATAGACTGGAGGCAAGGCCAGATCCATAGCAGGACTTCCTCAGAGCTCAGATACCTGGCTAGTGATACCTGGGAGCATCTCCGTGAGCATCTGCACAACTCAGGTTTTGCACACTTTCACTACCATATGTTACCAAGCTTTGTTTACAATTTATTCTTCTTTATTACCTCTTCCCTTTGGAGGCCTTTAGCTGGAAAGCAGAGCACCAACCAAATTAATGCAGGTATTCAGATTTTAATGACCGCCTGAGTCAAGCAAACGGGAAAATCATTCCTGTGCCTAGCCATAAGGGCAAAAGAGAGAGGTGCAAACCCCCACCAGCAGAGACAACTGGCTAATTAACTGATGTGAAACTAGTGTAAGAAAACAGAGTCTGGAAAACAAATAAAAACCTGCACAGCAGTTACTTCCAAAATGGTAACATTTTCCCAATTAAAGCCATTGTAAGAACTTTAGTTAATTATGTAGGTTTTCTTCTCTTTCTTCTCTCCTTCCTCCCCCTCCCCCCTTCTCTCTCTCTTATATTAAAGTCCATCAGGGCTCATGATGTGTGGGAAAAGTGCTAACATTTGCAAATTGCTGGTTTATGATAAATGAATTGTGGAAACTCAGCCCCTTGGTTGGGGCCCGACTAGATTGCAAAGCACCAGCATCTCCGGCTGCTGCAGCCCTGACCCTGACTTTACACCCATTGATCACAACTGGTGCATAGCCATGACCACCAAATGCATACATTGTAGCTGGGGGACTTGCTTTTCCCATAGTATTTCATCATCGTTCCACATCACAAGCACCATAGTAACCTTTGGCATGCCGTCCTGTAAGACTAATACCTGCAGGAGATTTTCTCTTGCCCCAGTAATCACTGCTTCAACTGCTTCATCTTTAAAAACCCTTAGTCATTAACCCAGCTTTGATTTTCAAAAAAGACCCATTGATTTCAATAGGAAGGGAAGAAAGGGATGAGCATGTTGGAACATCAAGCTCTAATTAATCCTAACATCTTCCCAACTATAGCTTTCTATGGCTTCCCTTAATACTTTCAATTTAGACAGGAATTTACAGCATCTCTTCTGGGCGTTAATCCCAGCAGTCCTCAAGGATGTAGCAGGAAGGAAAGAAAAGTACATCTCATGATATCGGGGGAGTGAATGTAGCCTTTGCTCCCATGATTGCTCTCCGTTACCACTTCCATGCTTGGAGTGCCGGAGCACTCCAATAGCTCCAAGCATAGTCATGCTTGGGATTGCACAAATGTATAAGGGAAACCCTCTGCCCCAAGGGAGGGGAATGTGCAAAGTCAGCCAGAGATGCGGGAGACACGTTGCAACCTCGTGCGGTGTGAGGCTGGTGAAGCACAGGAGGTGCTGGTGGCAACCGTGGCTGGTGCTGGCACATGGGCTGTTGTTTCTGTGCAATGCTGTGGCATGAGTTTTGTGTTGGCTTTAGGGACTATTTATGGTTTCAGGGAAAACATAACCGAAAGGAACACAGAGCTCGGCAGCTGCATGGCAGCTGAGATTCCTGCATGGGGAAATTGTTTCCATTCACACTTGTGGGGATGCAGGCAGGTCCTGATCCTGCTTTAATGAAAACAATTCCTCGAAAATCAAGGGCATTTTTCTGACTGGCACATGGATTTGCTGTTTTCTCATCAGAGTCTGACAGACAACACTGAGCATATGTAAGAAAGTGTACACATGCATGTGTCAGCTCCTATACATACGTGAACACAGAGAGAGAGGCCCTCAGATGTGAAACCCACCATCCGTGAAAGAGTCTGGGTAAAAGATGATAGTGTCCCAAAGAGACACAGAGTAATGAAGTTATGGAGAGCTGGGAAATGTTGGTATTACTTTATTACAGTGTACTGAAGAGAGCTTGTGAGCTAGTGCTCTAAGGGTTGTATTCAATAAAAAAATAATACCTCTGTTTCCCGCAATGGCCACTGAAGTACCAAAAAATCAATTTTAGTCATTGAATTGGGCCCTAAGGTGCAGCAGAATGGGTAAAATTCACAATAGCACAGTAAAGAAAAGATGTACAGTCTCTGGGCAAGGAACTGCTTCACTTCTAGCTTTGATCCTCACAGTAGCAGGAGTGATGGAGCAATCTCACCTGCCCCAGAGGTTGCCCATGGAGCCTCCTGGGGAAAGCCTCTGCCCTCTTCCCTGTG
>JBCJKH010015971.1:19491-30204 GCA_039877255.1 Loriculus beryllinus
GTTAAAGCTTAAACAGGGAAGGTTTAGATTGGATATGAGGAAGAAATTCTTTCCTGTTAGGGTGGTGAGGCACTGGACTGGGATGCCCATGGAAGTTGTGAGTGCTCCATCCCCGGCTGTGTTCAAGGCCAGGTTGGATGAAGCCTTGAGTGGCATGGTTTAGTTTGGGGTGTCCCTGCTTATGGCAGGGGGGTTGGAACTAGATGATCTTAAGGTCCTTTCCAACCCAAACTATTCTATGATTCCATGGGAAACAGCTAGAAGAGGTCAGAGAAAGCTGGGGTTTGGACTAGATTATCTCAAGAGGCCCCTTCCAACTTACACCATGCTGTTAAGCACACTATAGGAACACCTGGGCTCTCTCCATTGACTACAGAGTATATTTAGAAAAATTGGCTAAGATGTATGTATCTATGGACCAGAGGCATAAAAACAGCTCAAGGAAGCCCTCCTCAATGTACAACATTAACTTCAAACTTTCAGCACCTCTGGACAAGACTGACAATCATACCAGCCCAGTCCCAGAGCATCTCCAGACTTCTAGTCTTTGTACTGCTGAAGTTGATCCTGACAAAGCTTCAGCTTCTCCCAGCAACTTTTAGGATTTAATTTCACTGGGTGTGCGTGTGTGTACATATACATATATTATACATACGGATGTACATATGCATATGTAAACTCAAAAAAGCAGATGAAGAGCTTCTTTAGCAGAAGTACAGAATGCAGAAGAGAGCTCCTTCAGCCAACATGGCAGAACTCGCGTTGGGAATGCTCCACCTCACAAAAAGTAAAAATAAATACCCAGCTCAGTTCTCTTCCCTAGATTGTCTTCACTGTTTGAAGTAGAGGTTTTGTTCATACTTTGCTCTTCCAAAAAGTTCTCCCTCATCCCAAAATACATTGCAGTGTAATAAAACAAAAGATTTATCAAAAAAAAAGCCAGCAGATAAGCTCTCTTGCAAAAGCCTTTCTGAATATAAGAAATTTGAAATTTCCAATTGCTATTGTTAATTGACAAAATAAAAATTCAAGAGTTTTTCTGTTCCTTTGTATTTTGATTTATAAAAGCATTCACTCATTATTAATACAATCAATTTGACAGATGCATCAGGAAAGTCTTGATTTTCATTTCAGCCTCAGTAATTAGCAGTACTGCTTTATTGAAATCCAGGTCTGCATGAAGAGATAGCTTCACAGAATTGCCTGCTTTACACAAATACATATCACAGGCTTTCATGCTACTTTCTGTTACTGGAAGAGGGCAAATAGTTTCTTCACCTAGGCTCTGTTACTTACAAATCTCAGCAATCCCTGGCTTGTAATAGTCCCCTCCTCCTTCAAATGGGCAGCAGTACCACAGAATTTGCCGCTCCAGTCTGATACTCTCCCCTCTTTATGACATTGTTTGTCTTGGGTAAATTATACTGTGGCTTGGAAACTATCACATTTGTTTTCTGCAACATCTTTGCCTACTCATCTTTTCTAGTCCAATAACTCATATAAGTCAATAGCCTAAAATAACTAGCACAGTTGTCATGAGGACTGTCTCTTAACTGAGAACATCTTCATTATACATAACCAGAAAGCTTCCCTCCAAAACACCAAAGTTCACTGAAGCTGAATGTCTCTCAAGAACCAGGTTTGAGAAGGCTGCTACAGAGAGAAAAAAATGCTCTTTTTTCCATGGCAGGGGAAGATATGCATGAGCTTCCCAGAGAAGCTCCCAGTTGTAAGTCTTCCCACTGTTGTCTCCTAAACTACAGGCATACCCTCATACTCTGCTCCTGCTGAAGTGCAACAACACATTGCCCAATACAGCACTCTGGTCAGTCACAGTGGGACTACACAGCAAATAGCAGGAATAACATGGATATTATTTTCCCACAGTAGCAAATAGCGGCGCTGGCCACAAAAGATATTGCAGCTAAAGTAAAGAAATTCAGAGTAGTAGAAAAATCACTGCAATAGATGGGAAAGGAGAAATACAGAGCAAACCAAGGAACCACACACCTGAATTTCTCCAGTTGTCTTAGAGATAGAAGGGCATATCTGGTTTCTACCGGACTTTGATGATAGATCCTTAACAGTCTTTTGATATAGATTTCTGACTAGCAGGTTAAGCCTTTTAAGGTTTAATGCCTCATTACAAAGGTTTTTAAAAGCAAGACCTTTAAAGAGCAGAATCATGCTACTTCTGCACCAGAGTCAGAACACAAACCACTCCCTCTATAGAGTCTCTGTGTGCCAAGAAGGACTAGGCTCCAGCTCCCACCACTGCAGTTTTCATTCTCAGGAACAAAAACAACATGCCTGAAGAGCAAGTGATCAAAGTTAAGAAATCACCCTGTATAGTCAGACAAAACGAAGTAAAGACGGGATTCCTACTTACTGGAAACCTCACTGGTATCCAGTGACAGGATGTGGGAATGGATCAAAGCTGCATCAGGGGATGTTCAGACTAGATACTCTAAACTGTTTCCTCTACCAAGAGTGATCAAACACTGGAACAGGCTTCCTAGAGAGGTGGTGGATGTCCCAAGCCTGTCAAGTTTTAAGAGGCATTTGAACCTGAAGTGGTCGGGCAGCTGGACTAGATCACTGTAGGTCCCTTCTAACTAAAATAGTCTATTTTATTCCTAGGAGAGCATTCCTTTATACCAAAATGGCTATATCCGAATGAATGCTCCTAAAGTGAAGTTCAGGACATTCTCTTTGTCATTTTTTCCTGATATATTAGCAAAAGGCCAACATGCTTTATAAGTCAGTTACTTTCAATGCTGTTTCAATGCCTACCCCTAGAAATGCCCATCTCAGAACACACTCAGGTGCTCTCTTGCCATCAAGTTTAAGGAGTTTATAGAAAAATAAGTCAGTTGACACACAGTAAATTACCCCTCAACAACCCTATTCTGTCCCAACACAAGAGTAAAACCACTTAGAGTCAACTGCAGTTGAGGAAAACCGGTTTTATTTGACACTGAAATGGACTGGGAAGTTCATGGGGTCAACTGCCCTGCCTGAGGTGAAGAACAAGACATCTCACGGCTGCTACAGACTACCACTGCCATGGCAAGACTCACAGCTCCCCAAGCTCTGTACAGGGCTCCCACTTCTCATCCCTTAACCTCAGTTTCAGCACGCAGCTCTTGACCAAACCACTGCTCGCCCTGACTGCTGGTCATTCACATTGGCCAGCGAGGGACCAGTTAACAGCATGCATTTCACAAGCCCGCAATTACAAAACAGATATGAGCAAGTACCCTGTTGGCAATTAGAGCTCCAGCTTTATTTTATTTATTCCAGTACAAGAGCAGATGTTGCAGTTATTCAAAGGTTTTCACAACCTTAATTGTTGACCTTAATTGTTGTTAATCTTTCCCATGAAGTGGAGACAGACAGACGCCACCCATATTTTGTGAAGATAGTGTCCTGCGGGGTATGAATAATAAAAGACAGCATTGTCTGCCCTCTCCCTTCTGCGTGCAATACAAGGGTATTGGGACTGGCTGGCAGCATGGGAAAAAAAGAACCAATTAATGACTCAGCTGTTTTACTTATTTTTTTGGAAGATGCATCTGCTACAGGGCTGTGCTGTGACACCGAGATTTCTGTCCCCTCCACAGGAGCGGGTGAAGCTCCCAAGTGCCAGCTAAGGAAGCACTGTATTTAGACTTCACGACGCCTGAAACAGCTGATACACAAAGCACCCTGTCCACCTCATTGAACATCGCTCAGGCTGTAGTACTAAGCAGTAAAGTGTTGAGTTTCACAGGGCAATATTAGGTTTCATAAACAAGTTCTCAGACCGGTCAAGAAAGCAGCATTTCATTAACATTGCAGAAGACACATGAGAGCTTCCTAGGTCTTTTCCTTTGCTAGTGGGAGGCTCAGGCATGGAAATTTTGCATTCATTTTTTTTGCTGCAGAATTTGGAGAGCAAGTACATTCCTCTGACTTTGTTCTGCCAAGTGTACTCAAAGATATTAACTTGGTGTCCCAGTAACTTGAGAACAGGCAACGCAGAGGAGCAACACTGAAGTTCAGAAATGAAACACAGGATGTACTGATGCTGCAACACGCACTCCCAATAACCTACAGCAAAAGTCCCAGAAGTCAGGGTAGCAAATATCAGTTTCATGTTTATGGTTACCTTCAAACAAACGTCCAGAGTGAGCTTGGACATCAGGCTGAACCCAGAAACCAGGCTAGAACGGCATCTGCTACCAGTTCTACTGCAAAGTACCAGAAATCAAGTCTTCTACCCCCACCTCAAAAACGATGTGAGCTGCAAGTGCCTCCAAGGTTTCTTTTCTTGAAGAAAAGGTGAAGACTTGTTATGGGCTAGTTCCTTTGGACATGATGTATTTGTTCATTAAGAAAAATAAATTACAAATAAATTAGGAAGACAGCTTGCAGAAGTACACCAAGCACCATATATACTAAATAACTGCTGACATTTTAAGACCACTAAAAGACTGTACGAAGTTGCTAGAACATAAAGAATTCAAACAAAATTTCTAAAGGAAATTATCAAACTGCCAAGCTATTAATTGCTGTATATACCCTGTCACACCTGAATTGATTTGGACATAGCATGAAAGATGGATGGGAAGTTAGATCAGTTTGCAGAAGTGAGTTCAAGGTAAATCCACGGAACTGAAAAATCAGGAAGCAACTTCTTTACAAAAAGAACCAGTTAAAACTAGATAACATAGACACAAATAGTAAGTAAGATGGCATGAGGAAGAGTCAGTAGAGCTTTTGCAGACGTTATGACTCAAACCTACCCAAGGTTTATGATACTGCATGGACAAAGATATTTGGATGTTATCCCTACCTAGAGACTCTTAAAAAGACCTGGACTGCTATAGTTTGCAGGAGTGGTTCCCCTTCTCAACACCCAGCTGAAGGATAAGAATTAAAGGTCAGAAAACACAAAGCATCTTTTCCATACAAGGAGTCTCAAGAATGACTGTAGTAGCCATTCTTTTCAACATATCCATAATGACTGGAACGTGACAAACAGGAAGGTGACATAAAGTTCTCTCAGAGTTGGAGCTTCACATGAAGTACAGTGGAACAATCCCATGATCATGAGCAAACAGGCAACCAAGAGGGCAAGGCTGATTTTATTTCCACAAACTCAAGCCAATGTGCAAAAACCAAGAATAACCCTGCCTGTGAGTACTGCTGAATAAGCATCAGGAGTCTGAAGTCCTGTTTGAACGTATCATTTTTTTTGGGTGGTGGGGGGGGTGGGATGTGGGGTGTGTGTAGGGGAAGCAGACACTACCTCACAAGGAAATATAGTATTAAGAATTAGGGAACTGCCACAAGCAAAGCAGAATCACGACAAGTCATTAAACCCAGGGCACACCCACTCCTTGCGATCTGTGGGCTGTTATGACACTAAGGGTAAAATAGAATTAGAAAGAGCACAGAGAAGAGGAACTCCTAAAGCAGAAACTAACAGACCTGGCTCACTCAGCATGGAGAAGAGAGACAGCCGGGGCAGAAGAGGACAGACATCTAGTCAGTTACGCATGAAGTGCCCAGAGAATGACCATTCCAGCTCTAAAGAAAGGGGTGGGTAAAATCTGAAGTGGATAGGAAACATGGAAATCACATCCATGGAGCAATCTGACCTATCAATGTATTAAAATAATAATTTAGATTAAGCACTGGAGAAGGCTTATCAATGGGTAGTGGTATAGTAATGGAGATGCATACTCCAGAGAACTGCAGCACAGCTTACAATGAAGCAGAAGAGTCAAGAAGCAGAGGAAGACTTGCAGGCTTTCTACTTAGCAACTGCTACTGATGGCCCAGAGACTGTTCTTGGTTAACCTGTGGTCCGATTCACTATAGCTGTGCTTATTGAGAGAGGAACAGCCAAAACTATGCTCACTCTGACGCGGGTTACTGCCCTTTTTCCCGACAGAAGGAGCCCTGTACCAGCTCTGCTTTCAAATGGAGAAACCAGGACAGCCAAAAAGGATTTTGAGGTCACCCAGCAGGCTCCAGGCAGTGGCAGAAGGCAGGCTCCTGAGCCATAAGCTCTGCACTCAAGACATGGCTACTCCCAGCTGCTGGCCCCAGGTCCCTCTGCTCCAGGTCATGTCCCCCACAAGAGACAGCAGGATGAAGGGCTACTCAGTCCTTCTGCATGAACTAAGCCCACAGTTCGAATCAACATCTTTCATTATTATCTTTTAAAAACTAATATTCATGGCTGTGAATTGCGGGTGCTCCACATTACCCTAACAGGGGTGTGGAAGGACAGCTGGAGGGAGAGCCACACCACAGAGGTCTAGAAGCAGAACCTCAGCACTGCCACACTGCATCCTCCACAACACACTGCATTGATTTAACAGATTTGCACCTTTAACAATTTGGCACAGACTTAAAAACTACAGTTGCTAAGCATCCTCCATGTAACATTTACTTTTAACAGCAAGTCCCACAGGCTGCTGCAGTATGCAGAAGGTAGAATACATGTAGCTTGCAAGTTGACAAGCACACGCCTAAATGCTGGCTCTCTACAACACAAAACATGATCCCCTCCACCAGGGTGCCTCTCCCACTATTTCCATGTGTATTTACTACATCCAGGATGTGATGCATTTCAGGAGTGCATACAAAAGGTGCTGTTTTCATAATGGGCATCTAGAAGTCTCTTCCTTTGCATTTCAAGCTAGGACAAGAACAAGTCAAAACATAAAATTTTAAAGAACATGAAGCTTCCTGCACATATCTGATGAAGTCCTCCCAAAATTCCAACATAAGCTCAATGCTGTAACAAAAGCTGTTAAGATACCGCAGCTGAACAAGGCCTTGGACACCTCTTATCAGCTTCTTATTTTGAATATAACAAAAAGCTACTTTCAAAATAGCATGAGAGTCACAACACCATAAAGATTCTGACTTTTTCATGTCCTCAAAATAGCATGCTAGAAAGATGTCTATAAAAATAGAAGGTTTAGGTGCATTTAGCTTTCATCTCCAGCACCAGCACAAGTCCATCCAACGCAGTATTTGCGTAAGCGTTCGTAAAGTGTTCCCTCATCCACAACCCTGCTCTAATGAGCAGCACAGAATTGGGACCAAATGCAGGCAAACACTTGAAAGCTCTCCAGAAGATTCGGATGCTGAAGCATGCTTGCCCCTTCCCCACACACCCTGCACACGGGAAAATTCAGTCTTCTAACTCACTTCTGTGAAACCTGAGTGATGCAGTAAGAAGGTGGCAGGAAGCAGCATCACCAAAAATAAAACCAGAGAGAAGCTACTTAAGTGGAAAGTAATGCTTTGTTTCAGGCACTTAAATGTGCAAGTTATTTTCACCATAGTTCTTGACACAGGAAAGCAAACAACAGCAGCACCATGCTCCTTTCTCCTCCATCCCCAGAAGCAAACCAGGAGAGAAGTGACTATCTTCAAATCAGCGCCTCTGCTCCTTGGCTGCCCAGACCCACGCTCGTTGCCCTGTGGCAGGGCAGGGTAAAGCCTCCTCGCTGCAATGGTGAAGGCACTGTGCTGCTCCCTGCCTTCTAGGAATTTCCCAAGCCATTGCTTGAGGATTAGGAGCTGTAATGCTATTAAACACTGCAATATCAAAATCTGAAGTAGAGCACACAAACTCTGCCTTAAGAGGAGGATTTTATTTTCTTTTTAACCTCTGGAAAAGCATCCAAGGAACACAGTGAGAATGCAGCATCAAAAACTGGCAACTCTGCAAGCAAAACAGCTGAGTTTACTTGCACACTGAAGCCTGCCTGCTACTTCACGGTACTGATTGCAGAGCAACAAGTTACTCCCTCCCTAATTGGGTCCCAGTCGAAAATAGTCCCGTTATTTTTAGTATAGTACTTAAGCATCTGAACTGTGCCCTGTACTGCCAAAGCTGGCATGCGTCCCTGGCCATACCAGGAATTCCGACATTAAACAAGAACACACATGCCACATATCCAGGCTGACTTTTGTTCTTCTGCATTGTCTTTAGTGGATGACTTTAAAGACTTTAAACACTAACAGCTGGCCAAAAATGGCACAAGCTTATAAGACAATTCTGCATTTAAAGCCTCTCTACCAGCTACTGTGCAACAGGAGAATCAACCCAGCAAGCAAGAGCAAGGGCTACGATACCACTGACTACAGACAGTCACAGTTTACGCTTAGCAGGGTAAGGCATAGATAGTAGATAAGAAAGGGATTATTTCAGTTCTGTTCTGCTTCTTATGGGTCCATACAAGTTCTGATTTCCCCTCTCCTCCAGTGCCCCAAAAATGCCTCCTGCTAACTCGCCCCTTTTTCATCCCCTTCCACACTGTACGTACACTACAGATAAATTTAAACTAGTCAAGAAACAAAAGGCCTGTGTTAAATATGTTTACACACACACACACAGAAGGAGGATTATGCAAGCTCTGTCTCACAAACAATATGCTGCTTCTGCAGAAGAAGCGAGATGATGAAAGGCAGACTTGTGCGTGTTACCAAGTTAGTCTTCCCACCTTCCATCAAAGGGGTGACAACCGTCCTGCAGCATGCTAATTCTGGACTACAGAGAGCAGAACAAAATCTGAAACAGCCACAGGCTCCTCCAACAAAACTCACCTGCCTCCATGAGCTTAATGCTGCTTACCTTGCGCTTCCATTGTAAATTCATTTTTGTTAGACCAGGAAGAACAAGTCTCCATGAGGAATTAACTCTGCTCCTTTCATCATGTACTTTGCAGAAAGGAAGTCAACTCTATAAAAGAGCTTCAAAGACAGGATCCTAACCTGAAAGACAGCTGCCAGCCAACAAAAATTTGTTGTCTCTGTTACCACTAGACAATCTGTTCTTGAGCCTGTACGTTCCTTTTCAGAGGCTTCTTATTTTGCGAACAGCATTAGCATTGTTCACCATCTCCACTCTGTTAACATATCCTTATCCAACAAGCTTCCAGACCTGGTGGTGACAGAAAATAAAGCCTCTAGTTTATCAAGAGATTACCTAGCCATTTGGGGTTTGGTATATTTCAGTATTTTCCATTTTTAAACTATTCTAGACTCAGCAGAAGCAGCATATATAAAACCTTACATGGTTTCCAAATTATGGCTGAGCATCAACTAAACGATGCTCTCAAACCCAAATTTGACAAAACTAGCCAACGTGAAAATTCAACCTCTTGGCATTTGCCCATGAATGATTTGAATGGGATGATTCTGGATGAAAGAACTTGCCAGTGTATTTGAAGAGAGCTTTCCAGCAGTGACTGTTCTCTCACCTCCAGTTTTCAACTGGCTTCCAGTTAATCCTCAGACCCAAGACATTTAAGTTGTGCTGTTGTCTATACACGACCAAAGCAAGCAACAGTTAGTACTTCGCCCCCACCAGCTAAAGAAGTCAAACAAACTCCATCCGTCTACACCCCACTAAAAAAACAATAGCCTGAAGACAATTATAGCAATACCAAAATAAGTGAAGGTGAAGCAAGAGACATCGAAAGTATCAAACCCTCATTCTGTAATTCCACAGCAATAAAATAATGATTAAGGGAAAGGTCAGTCCACTCATCACCTTCTCAAGCTACAAGTAACAAGGCCAAAACAACAACAACAACAAAAACACACAAACAAGCAACAAAACCCAATACTAGTGATGACAGGACAGAGGAGAAGGGAAAAAAAAAAGCTAGACTGAATCAATAGAAGTTAATCAACTTTCTACCAAATTAGCTGCTTTTCATGAAATTCAGTTATGAACATGTTGAACAGTTCAGGTTTTTCTTAAGACTTCAAACCATTAGCAGTTATTTTTGAGAGTTCATAGCAGATTGACAAGGTAACAGGGGCTGAAGAATGGCAAACTGTGATATCCTAAGGAAGTGGGAGGGGAAAGGAGTGTAAGGAACAACCTGAAGAACGATAGCTGTTGCTTATTTGCACGTGGATTCTCATTAAACCCATCTGCTAGCATTGAACATAAAAAGACTGAACTCAACAAAACCTGATTGTTCATGGATAAGCCAGTCAAACCAAGCGAGCTTCACATTATGGCAGAATAATGTATCAAGGGAACATAGCAGGAGTAGACACTGAATCTTGACATTAGCAAAAAAAACATGTCAAAAGATTCAAACCACATTCTTATGAAAAGTTAAGAAAACTTTGTCATACCATTATCAATGCAATCAGTCATTTATGGCAGATTTGAAAGTGACTGAATAACTGCACCATTTTTGCTAAGAGCTGGAAAAATGGGAAGACTCACATAATAGGTTGACACACTGAATAACCTCCACAGAGATCTGCCCTGGTCCCACACTATTCTAATACTAATGATCTAGATAATGAAGGAGCAAAATGACACTCATTAAACTTGAAGAAGCTACTAACTTAAAGCTGCCAGTTTGCTGGAAGACTGAATTAAAAGCAAGTTTTAAAAACTGGAATATTCTTTGTTGAGAAAGAGGCAAATGCCATATAGGAATGCACAGAGGAACATATGTGAGAACCGTGAAGCAACAGTTCTGTTCTACTTGTGACTGATAAAGCTTCCAGCACAATGCTGTATCCAGTCTTCAGCAAATTTCAGAGAAGATCAACTGGAAAATATCCAAGGAAAAGCAATAGGAACACCACAGACTTAGAAAAACATGACATCTGGGAGGAAAAAAGGAAAAACAAAATTAACTGGAGCTCAGCCAGAAGAGAAAGCAAGGGTCA
>JBCJKH010015974.1:0-11193 GCA_039877255.1 Loriculus beryllinus
CCCTGTATTTTGTTTGCCTTTTATTTTGCCTGGGGTGCATCTCCTGCCCCATGTGAAGGGCGTGACACCATCATTAGACCCCAAGCTGCACCAGCAAACCTTCACCATATCTTATACCTTGCTCTCAGTCTTTCCTCTCACATTTATAGCTGCATGTATTTACTGCAAGCACTATTTTCAGCATTCATTAAATTAACTATTTTAATCACAAGTAGCAGAAGTCCTCACTTCAAAACAATTTTTCTTCTTGGGAGATATGATGTGCATCAGAGGCCTTGGTTAGCTTCCATGATGGTCCTCAGTAAATTAGTTGTGGAAAAGTCTTTCATTGCAGCCTTTATCAGTGAAGTATTTAAATATAACCACATAGCTTTCATTGGATGTAATAAAAGGTTCTCATCTGTATTGCTGCGTTTGATATAAGTGGTTTGGTTCTCAAATGCATTATAGTTCTTTTCATGTTTAGTGATAGGGTAATAGCTTAAATTGTACATTGAGGTCAAGGACAGACATTGATCCATTTAAACAAATACTGCTATTAATTAGAGGTGGGCTTGCACTGAAATACCTGGCCTTCATGGGACACTCCTTATTTCTCCAGCCAGCTCAGCTCAGCCTACCACAGTCCCTACTGCCTTTCTTCCCTGACGTAGTAGATATAAGTGAGAATGTGCCACCCTGCAAGTGTGAGGTGCAGGAGAGAGATCACAGTAATGAACCACAACAGCATTAATTTCCACATCTGTATCAGAGGATGCTCAAACTCAAAAAGGTCTGAACCACAGCTCATGTGTATCCTCTCCAGTGATGGGCAGCCATGCTGCCAATGCCTCCAGGACTGAGGCTGCCCTGTGCTGATGGCTCCACATGGGTGAGGGATGGCTTCTGCTCCTGAACTCACAACAGACCAAGAATAACAACCTCAAGGACAACCTCAAGAATAACCTCAACATTAACCTCAAGGATGACCCCAAAGACAACATCAAGGATAACACCTTCTGTCTCAGCACCTTCACTCCACTTCCTATCAATCATCTTCCCATATCTTTTTCTTCTTTCTTTCTTAAAGCTATTGCCTAGTCAATTCTTTTTAAACTAAGAAGATTTTACAAAGTGTCATGGGCCATTTCCTGTGTCTATAAACATTTTATTACTCAGGCAATACAGCCAAAGCACTTGTCTCATCTCCAAGACCTCAAACACAACAAAACAATTCCCTTAAATTCTCACTCCCAAGTGCACAGTCATTTCCTTGCTACCACCAGATCACTTTCATGAAATCAATGAGTTTATACAAGTAATACTAATTTGTCAAGAAAAGTCTTCCTATATTAGAGCAGTGATTTTATTAAAATGTTTCAAGCAACAACAAGTAAATAACTTAAACATGCTGGGGGTGGGGGGAGGAAGTCATAGATAAGAGATGGTAGAAAGCCCCCCTTGCAAAGATTGGGGGTGCAACGGATGTCTTTTCAAAGTCTGTTCTTTACCTAAAGGTGTTTGCCTATGAACAACAGGCTCCTGAAAGGTTATGCTGCTCCAAGCACTGTTTGCAAGCAGTTTGCTCTGACACACACATGGAGTTGTCAACAAATAATTCCTATACTGAGAGCTACCAGCATTCTTTTGCCCAGATTCACTTGCAAGCGCAAAACCTTGCCCAACTGTGTGTCCTGATGCTTTCCCATGTGGTTTTAGGGATGTTGCCTGGGAGCTTTGAGGCTGGGAGGCTGCAGGGAAAGTGCATACTGTAGTGGTGCATCCTGTGCTGAAAATGCGTACTTTCCCTGCTGGCCCTTCCTGCACTGCCCATGCTGCCCACTCTGCCTGTGGCGGGGAGGAGGGAGGCAGGCAGCAAGCGTACAAAGGCTGAACATAGTCCCATGTGAAAAACCCGACACAAACACAAAGCAAAGGCAGAATAATCCAAACCTACTGCTGAGAAGTTGCAGAGGTTATCCATCATTGTCAAGGCTCCCTTTGCAGGATAAGCCATCAGAACAACTCAGAGTACCGGTAGCTGTAGCTGTTCCTATATCTTAAGGATGGCCTTTTCAGAAGGCATCAATAACAACAAGTCCTTCTTTTTAAAGGTCTCATCACACTGAAAGCTTGCTTGGGTTAATGACAGCACTTTTACATAAAGATAAAAGAATTCAGTTTCCCCAAGATGTGGTACCAAAATCATATTAGATAGTTGAGCAAGAAAATGAACATTTAACATGTTCCCATCATATACCCACTTTTATGTATGAAATGAAATACTGAATAGAAAGGGCTTAAAATAAAACCTGTCTCCAGCTCTGTGCTTGGGGCATCTTCAAACAGCAGTGGTAGCTGCCAGGATTGCATTAATTTGTTGTCAGCCACACCAGGTTCCAAAGCAAAACAAAAGTAATTTGTCCGTTGCAGGTAGGACAACTGAACTGATACATGTTGGCATGGGGAAGATGAGAACAGATATGCTCTAAAGGTTAATACATCTGGAATATATTTTATCATCTATTCTAAACAAAAGGCTGTGTATGGGCAGCAATTGGAGTTGGCACCATAGACCTGCAGACCTTGGTGCAATGCAGACCCCTTTCCAAGCCCCTTTAGCTCATATCCTTTCTAAATTGAGCCAGAGATGGTGTACAGTATAGAGCAGGGGTACACATCAGCTATCTAGGCTTAATGCAGCGTGATTTGCATAAAGAAAAAAATCTCATGTTCGTTCAGCAAGATATGGATTTTACACAGGTCATGGAAGGACTGTGCTGTACAGGCAGCAGACACCAGCAGAGCAAGATCTTGGCTTGCCACAAGATGTTCTGCAGATGGAAAGGTGTTTGGCAGAAAGTGTGGGAGATGAAAGTGCTCCTGCTGCAGGTTGTCATTGCACTAAGCAGTAAGACTTGTATTTTAGCAGCACCTAGATATGTATTTTGGTGCCTGTGAAGCACAGTAGGAACCCATGAGTGCCTGGCCCTGCTTGCCCTGCCTGCTGTAATGCTCCCATGGCAGCATCAGAAAAGACAGCAAATAGGCATTGGAGAGTTATATGCAGAAGAAATGAGTGGGTTTTGAGGCCAATGGGCAGCAGCTTGACATCCAAGTATTTCATTGAATATGTTTGGCCGAGATACATCTCCCAGGACAAGCCATGACCACTATCAGCCAGCTCAGCTGCTCTGAGGTCACAGTTTGCAGAAGTTACTGTAGTTTTATAGGCACAAATGGGCAAAAGACATTGGTTTTCTCTGGAGAACCTTTACCCTGCCTCATCCCTCCAGCTCTCTGGCAGGAGCACTGCTGACTCCCTGGTGCTGTCCACCATCCAGCAACAGTTCCCTACAGCCACAGTCAGAGAAGGATGAAGGACATTATCCATCGGGAGAGAGGGTGAAGCTTCCACATCTGTGTAGGGACAGACTGTCATAAATAGCAAATGAGATTTGATTATATACCAAAATATTACTTTCAATGTAAAAATGAATTATGCTGCATGCAATAATAAATCATAATTTTATGTTTCACCAGCACAGAGGCAGTTCTGAACCGCATGACATGGCATGGCACTGCGGGCATCCAACTGCTGGGGGGCGCCGCTCACCCCAGCAACTCCTGTCTCCTTTACGGAGACTGGCTTCTCAGGAAAATTTGGGTAATGAGGGCTTAAGAATTCTGCTACGGTTTGACATAATTCCTTCCATGTTTCTATTAACAAGCATACACTTAGCAAAACATTAACAGCTTTGCAAAAATCTGTGGTCACCACAGATCTTATGAGATAGAGGCAGGTTATTCAGTGCATTGCCAGGAGGCCTCTACTCACCTGGTTGCTGCAGCTCTGGGTAGCACACACACTGGGTCACATACCAGACACAACCCCACACGGGCCAACCTTGCCCCACTGCATTGTCAGTGTCATCCACAGAACCAAAGCACAACCTTGTCTGATACAAGACAAGCAGCCAGATCCATGCACCATAGCTGCTGTGCTGCAGCCAGTGGCTGCTGGAGCAATGCTGATAGGAGGGTGATGGCTGCATGGGTAGCATGCTATCTCCTCCCACCTGGGAACAGCACACCTGCATCCACAGCTAGGTCACATGTTACTTTTAAGTGCTGTATGATTTTTAAGCACCTGTTAGGTGTTTTGGCCCAACCAGTTGAAAAGAGACAGTTTGCTAAAAAAGCACCAGTCCCCTGTGCCTGGCCCATATTGCAAAGAGCAAAGTTAGATAAAACATGGACAGTGGCTTGGACATGCTCAAAAAGTGATGAGCTGCTATAGAGCAATGCAAAGAACCAAACCAGAGGCAGTGCTTAGCTCAGTTCTCACAGCTCTGTGACCTCTGTTCTGGATTTACACCCCAGGATCAAAGATGAGATTTGCCTGGGCACTTTGTGAGGACACACAGCCTGCAGGCTTTCCTCTTCAGGGCTGGGAGATGCAGCCCCTCTGGCCCCACGGGGTTTGGGGTTTCACAGCTTCACAGCACTGGAACAGCAACTGCTCCATCTGGTGGGAACGACTCCGTCGTGGTTGGGATCGTGGGCTTGCAGCTTCACCCTACAGAGCAGGCAGTGATGCCGTGGCCTGCCCCAGCACATGGCAGGGCTGCCACAACACCACGATCATCTGCTCGAGTGCAGCAGGTCCCCTGACTCGATGCAGCAAGGATGGCCTAGGGAAATGTACTGGCTTATAAAAGACACATGGAAAAGAGGAGCAGAGCGCCAACAGCTGATGAGTGTGCTCATACAGTACAAAGAGGAAATGAAGGCAGATGTGCCAGAGAACAGTGACTGCTGCTGAGAATCCTGGTGTAGAAGGGCTTTATCCAAGGGTGTTTGAAGAACAAGGCCAGCACATAACCAGCACAACCATGGCAGCAAGCTTGGTCAGCCTGATGGTCTGGGCCAGTGGCTTCAGTGAACAAATGTAAGGGAGAATCACTATGGGCATGTGTCCTTAAAGAAACCTGGGACTGAGCTGAGACCGGCTTCCTTTAAGCATATAACATTACAGAGCCTTAAAATGAGGTTTCACAGAGCATGGATCAGCCTGGTATCATAGCACAGGGGAGGGACGGGAGGCCTGTTGACCCAGCTTCTGTTGGTCTTCGCCTATGTTTGCAGACAAATACTTTGATGATTATTTGAACAATCTTAATATTTAGAGAAAAAGCAATAAGCAAAGATAAAAGTGGGAGGATCTGTTTTCACTACAGCTTCAGTTCAACAAATCAGTTGTGAAGCAGCGGTGTGGCCCGGCTGAGCAGAATGAAATCTGGCTCACAGCTTAGCAGTAGCTCTGTCCCTGCAGCTGCCAGCAATTCAACAGCCCATTATCTTTTCATCCTACATCAAATATTTCTTGCTTCTTCACTATAAATATACAAACAAGAGAGGACTGCATTATGCTAGGACTTGTAGAAAGCTTCCGGCTTTTGTACTTTAAAAAGCAGATGCAGAAATGCAAAAAATTTTCAATGTTCAGCATTTAAACTTTCCTTCTGTGTGAAATTTTGATAGTTCACAGCCCAGGGAGAGCACTGAGAGAAGAGGATATACTGCTGAATGCATCTCCAAATTAACAATCATAGATATGCTTAGATATCATTATCTCAGTACATTTGTTCAGGAACAAACCAAATGAGCCTCTGCTACAAAGCGGGTCAAAATGGCCAGCTGTAGGTCCTTAGATGTGTGATGGGTGAGGTGCCCCAAGCTCAGCTCTGCTAGCCCATGGCTACAGGCTTGCAGAGGGTGTCCGTGCTATCCAACATGCCTGATGTGCTGTACGGAAACCTGCAAAAAAGCAGAGATGTTGGAGGCAGAGGGGAAGAAATACTTGTTTGCTTTCTAAGTGTGGCACTTTTGTGTCTCAATGAATTGGCATAACTACAGCAGACAGTCCTTATTTTAAAATATGGACGTTTCTCTGCTGGAAATGCTATCCTCCACTATTTCCTTGATCTGAAAGCTGCAAGTGTCAATACATCAGCACTGAAGTCTGCTGAGTGCCTAGAAATCAGGCTGTATCATTTCCAAAAATAAGTGACCACCAAGCTACCATTAGCTCTGCCAGCACAGAGGGAGAGATGGCTTTTTGCAACTTTGATTTACTGACAATTGTTGGAAAAGAAGCAAGCAAGAAATGAAAACCCAATATTACCATTACAGTTTACTTAATAAAAAAATATTATAGGCAAGTCAGACATCATAAAATGCCCATCTTCTCCCTGTATTTACAGGATCATACAATAACTTGAGCCAGACCAGTAATAAATTTTAAAAAGCCCTTTGCAGTTGAAGGCACAAACAAGTGAGTGTTCAATATCCCCAAAGCAAAACCAGCAGCCATGCTTCACCAGAGTGCCCCTAATACGGCCACACTGCATTACAGCAAAGGGTGGAGGGTAACACACCCACTAAAAGGCTGCTCACAAAAGAGCTCTTCAGTGGGACAGTGTGTTTCCAAGAAGCTGTTTTAAACACTGAGCAATTTCTCCTCTAACATGCTCAAGAACTCCTCCACATCATCCATTCTCCCTACTTGCAAAACATCTTCTCTTGTTGCAAAACATCTTCGCTTGTTGATACAAGGATATTTTTAACATCAAGTTCCCATGTTATGGACAGTCCATCAGGCATCAAGTGCTGCCTTTAGCAAAAAAGGATCAATTCTGACTAGGTGGTTTCTACTCTCCTTCACACACATCTTCCTCTCCTCTCTCCCAGCATTACACCCGCCTTCCTTAGCTTTCTCTGGTCCTCTCCATTATCTTCACTTACTACTGGACCTGCAAAGGTGTTTGGTTTTGCTGTGGATGCCATAACCTCAGTGCTAGGGGACAGTCCTGGAGGAGAGTGGCTGTGGATTACCATGTCACCCTGTCCCACTGCTCTGCTGCGATCTGGCATTCCTCTATCCCTCTCCCCCTTCATTCACACCAGGCACTTTGCCCTGTGGGCTGTGATGCCTGGGGGAGTCCTCAGCCTTTCCTGAACCTGCACTGGTTTTAGCTCAGTGTTCTACCTTCTGCTGAGCCAATTTTCCCTAAGGAAACAGGATTAGTCTATGAGAGATGTTTGGCCTATGGGCTGGTGGGTTTAGGGCTACCTTGGGTCCATCTGCACTCCATCTAAGATGCTTAGGCTTTGCTTGTGCTGTGGTCCCATTAAGTAACTTAAGCAGCTCCTTATGTCCAGCTTCTTCAGAAGAACTAAGTCATTTCATGTACAAGTCTCTTCAGGCCTACAGGAACTTCCTTTAAGAGAAGAAAGGTCAGGCTACCGCTGAAGAAAATGTAAAGAGTCTGTCCTTCCTCTCCGAGGCTTGCACGCTTAAAGATCCTAAACGAGTAAGAAATTTAGTTGCGCTGAGAAATAAAGGCACATTTCCCAGTGAGGGTCATTTCCTCTGCGTGTGTTAAGACCCTGAAGACGTCCTTTATTTCAACAACTGGGGTCCAAACAGGAGTGGGTACAAGTCTGTCACCACTAGCAAGTCAGGCAAAATCATGAAATGCTTTTTTCTTCCTGAAGTCTGCAACTTATCCTCCAGAGACATTCAAAGAGAAAATGTGCTGTTAGAATGGTGGTAATTTTGAGGCACATGATGGTTATGAAGAACTGGTACCTACTGAACCTCCATGTAGCAGCAAGAAGTTTCAGAGAGCAGAAGGGACACTGCTATAACATCAAACCTGCACTTCTGTCAGTCAACCAGTGTTTCTTCCCTCTCAGTTGATATTTTAATCTATTTTAATGATTATCAATACTGATGCTGAGTGTAATCACCTTGTCTGATACAATTGCTAGAATCTAAAAGTCAACTTGATTTTAATGGTTTATCATTAGGAGTATTATTTAGTTGTATTAAACTAGTCTTAATTCCTCTTATAGTAATGATTTAAAAGCTGTTTGGAGCATATTACAGTAACTCCCCTCATCATGGTACAAATCAATGCCTTGTCTCCAAACCATATATTTTCAGCAGTATCGTGGATGGACACCAAAGGACTAAAAGCAATTAATATTCATGAATCATCCCTACCACCATTAAAATTTCCTCAAAGCACACCACAGCAGTGGCTGGATTTACCTACCCTGGAGTTGATGGGGCACATTACCACCTGACTGTCAGAACAACGGCTGGGAAACACTCAGAATAGGGATTTGGAAGAGATCCTGGGGCAGCCATTCTTACAGTATTGAGGAGCTTTCAGGGGATGGATCCAGACCTGTCAAAGGAGTGCTGTGCTGCAAAGCCAAAGGCAGGTCTGAGTGCATCCCTGTTGAAGCTGTGGTACCCACAGTAATACTGCCTGACAGCAGCTGCTCATCCATCTCTTCCTTATTCATAAAGTCTTCATTGTCTGCTAGTTGAGAACTAATAAATGTCATTTAAAGCAACCCAAGCCCTAGATGTTGGTAGCAGTTTCTTAGGGTTCCCTCAGAAAAAGCTTTGCTTAACTTAACCTGCAGCTTCTTACACATAGTGCCACATAGACATATAACTCTTAACTTAAACATCCATAAACTTAAAACATTATGGATGTGTTAAGTCACACAAAGAGGCAGCTACAAAGTGAGTGGCACAAGGTACAGCTGACATTTTTCCCCTGCACAACCTTTACTCTATTAGGAAAATGGTATTTCATATCCATAATAATTGCTGCTGTAACAAAAAGCAGTTTTCTTTTGCCTTTCTGAGGTTACAGAGCAATAACTAAACAAATTGTGATGGAATAATTAGAACAAGCTGGCTGTTGCCCATTCTTGGATATTCTTTTCTAAGATTTTTATACCTACAAATAAAGCTGTGACCTTGCACAGGTTTAGTCTGAGCACTGATGGCAAATAGGGACACATTGCTGGCTTCTGGTCTTTGAACCTGAAAATCAGCTTGTTTTTTCTTGTACTTTTGGCACAGCTGTAAACAACCCCCCTCTCAATGGTATTGTACTGAAAACCTTGTGGGAGCACCTTTTGTTACTTCCACAAGATGCTACAGACCTTAAAAGCCAGTCTGTAGGAAACAGAGGGAATGAGATCCTGGAGCAGCCAACAATGGCAGCTTTTTCTCTGAGCCTTTTACTAGATGAACCAATTTGCTTTTCTACAGACTAGTAACACATGAGCTTTTTGGTGGTTTGGTTTGTTTGTTTGTTTGTTTTGTTTTGTTTTTTTTTTACTGAGAATACAATGTAGAATGTAGGAAAAACATAAATTCCAGGAGATAGTCAGAAGGGGCAAATTAGATACGTATTTTTCTTATTGAAACAGGTGATCAAAACTGACGTATAACAGCCATGAGTAACTCCATTCCTGGAAAATCTTCTGTGGACAATGGAGAACTATGTTAGCTAAATTATTTGATTAATTTGTTTAAAAATAAGGCCCTGAAGACATTTTAGAGGTTTCCTTTAGTTAATGAGATTTCCATGATAGTAAAAAAAACAAAATTAGAAAACAATGCCGTTAATCTTGGATTACATGCAGCACGAAAGAAGAATTAGTAGCATAAAGCAAGAAGATTAAGACACTTTGCTTTCCAACCAAGTGGCTGTGATAGAAGGATAAAAGCTACATGCTGTGTTTTCCTGCCTGGGATTAACAAAGAGGTGATGAGGATCTGCCCTTTAGTCTCTAACCTGGTATATTTGGGTATTGCTCTACCTTCTTATTCCAACGTAGCAAGATCTGGTTCTGAGAAAATAATTATAGGCTGAGAAAGGGGTGGCAAAGACAGTATCATCCTACTAGGCAACAGGAAACAGCAAGGACATTTGATCAGCAATGCATTTGATCAGCTCTTGCAGTCAAACAGCTAACTGGAAATAATAGTTTCTCAAGTATAAGTATTCACTGAACCCATACACTAAATATTATATATATATATGAACTATCAAGAAATAATTGCTTCACATTTAAAAAGTGAAATTATTTTCCATTAGAAGTCCCAAATCACAGTAACTTTATATACCCCATATTTGTCTGTATTAACAAACAGCAGTGTGAAACAGGGATAAAAAAACATCCTAAACCAGGATTACAAATAGCAATAAAAGGGGAAATGATCTTTGAAGAAATTATATAAGAACAATTTCTAACTGCATTAAGAAGTGAGAAGTCATGGTTTCAATCACCAATCAGGCAAGAGACTGATAATCTCATGTGCACAGCATATAAATCTGCGAGTTAGACAAATTGCATATAATTTATGTACTGAAAAGGTTAATTTCTAATACCCCCTACTTGCTTCAGAAATCAGGGAAAACATTCTTCCTAAGTACAAGCTGAGACTAATAAAGTAATTGACTTCACTGAGGTAGAGCTTGTGTAAACCCTCCATGTCTCGCAGAACTGTAAAACATTTCAGAAGCATTTGCCTTTTCACAACACAACTTAGTAATTCCCTTTTACTCAGTTGTTGTGGGACTGCCTACACCCACACCACCAGCACATGGATTATTGAGCAGTATTGTTGGCAGGTGCCAGGACTAGAAGCAACTTGAATAGGTTTATCCTTCCATGGCATGGTACGCCACTAACACCTAATCCACCATCCCCTGAAAGGACTCAATTCATTTCTAGCAAGAACACAGAATTCAGTTCCTCACATAACTTACTGCTGCAGCAGAACCTGAAATTAAATTTACATCTATGGCAACAGGGATGAGACTGATCTGACCCCCCCCAACACTCCCAAACACCCCAGTCCTGTTCAATAGGGCAATATGAGTGTGCCTGACGTCCTATAAAAGGTCATAGAGTGTATGCTTTTGGCAGCAATTTAGACACAATCGATTGCACTTATTTTCTTTCATTATTTAAAAGTTAATTAATTATTCACTAGGTTTTATTATTTAAAAACAAAATTTAAATCATGCCCCTTTACCAGTCATATGAAATCAAAAGGGAGAAGCTTCACAATAACCCACAAATGTATAAAATGTTCATACTGGCCTTTTTAAAGAAAGACCCCTTTTGCTCACTAACATATCTATTGAAGAGTTAATCATTATACATATATTTAATAAAAAATTAACAAGTTTATTCTTTGAGATTATTTTATTAAAGCTTTCTCCAAACACAACACAGTATCGCAAAAAAAAAAAAAAAAAAACAAAAAAAAAAACAAAAAAAAAACCACAAAAAAAACCCAAACCCACCCACTAAAAACCAACACTCAAA
>JBCJKH010015974.1:11203-32734 GCA_039877255.1 Loriculus beryllinus
AAAGTTTTCTCCAAAAAAAACACGGGATCGCAAAAAAAAAAAAAAAAAACCAAAAAAAAAACCAAAAAAAAACCCACCATGATTGCAAGCTACAGTCTCCTTAGCTTCTAGGGGTTTTTTGGTTTGGCTTTTTTATTTTTTCCCTTTTCCCTCCATGGTATTTACCTAAACCATAATGGTGTACAAAACCATTATATAGGGTATATGATGACATACAGTAATTATAATCCTTGAAACAGACAGGTATTGATGTATAAATGCTTTAACTCTTAAAAATAAAATGCACAATGATGCTCTGCAATGAGCTGTACCTGAGACTCCCGGCAATGTACACCAGGATTCTGTTTTTGCATCAATAGCAGATCCTTTGCACTGAAGTCACTTAATGTTTTTTCTTCTGATGCATACAAAATTGAGTATGAATTAAAAAAGTCCAAATCTTATCATACAACACAACTGGACTGAGCAGCCTGTAACTCCAGACTGGGTTCAAGGCATGGGATAATCTCATTCATTGGCTTTAAACCAGCCACATCACTGCTAACCATGGTGTACATGTTCATTTAAGAATAAAGCCATCCCACAGTACACACTGTATCATGATGTCAAATAAATATTTCTACAGCACTACTAGTGTCACTCTGTATCAAACTTTAGGGAGAAACAGCTAAACTCAGGGGAAAAAAAAATAATTCAGGAAAAAAAGTATCTAGCCTAAAACAACACAGTAAATATTAAATATTTTATTACTGGCATATAATTTGCAAATAAGTAATGAGAAATTAATGACAAAATAAATAATAATTAGTAATAAATTTAACAACTGCAACTGCAGTAATAAATTTAGCAACTGCATTCTTAACTGTTTGTCAAAATTATCAAAGAGCAAAATCCAATGAAAAACCCAGGAGCAGAACACAGCCCAACACTAGGCCGTCTCCTCGTTCACCAGCAATGGTTCCACTTCCAGTGTTACTAAACCAGATTGCCTTTCCTTCTGCTGACGATACAGGATGAATTGCAGAGTCACCTGTTATTTTGGGGTAAGGAAGTAATTAACTAGGATACAGAGGCAGCATTTGCAGTACTTGCTTTCAATTAAAGCCAAAATAAGCTGTACAGAATAAAAGCAGCGATGCATTTAGTTCTGGCACAGACTCCAAATACCACAGTCCACAGACAAAAGCTGTATCTAATTCACGTACTTTAGTGTCAGTATTATCATTTATTTAATCCATACTGTAGAATTTTCGACATTCACATATAACCTTTTCCAAACCCTACTTAATGCCCATTTGCCTACTTCTTTAGGGCGAAAGGTTTAATTAAATTTTACTCCAACACTAGAAAAGGGAACAGAAAAATTCTAATTCAAAACTTTAGTTCCCCCTGGTTATACAGCTTGAATACACATGGTAACATTCTTTACCACCTCATCCTCATGATGCAAGGATCCTAAGCATGAAATTCATTAGCAGAATAGAAGCAAGGTTTGCCTAGAACAATGTCGAATCAAACATACTGCTCTGTACTACTCTAGCCTCAGTGGTCTGGGCTAAGCGTGGGGACTGGTAAAGGGAGAAGTTATTAAGAAACTTTTCTTAGCAATAGATGAGCAGTGCCTGATCAGAAAACAAACCTTTCACTTCCTGAAAAATTCTAGGCAGTTTGATATTTACAGGCACTGACATGCATACACCATGAGTCAATATTTAATGATGTTTGCAATACAGATTTGTTTGCAATTAAACATAATTATTTATTTCTACTGTAACAGACCATTGGAAACACTGCAAATCTAAAAATCATTAAGTATGTACTTGTCCTGTTTTCTTGATGGTTCCAGCTCTCGAATGAAATCACTGACTTTGAGCAATGGACAGGAGAGATTTCTTACTCTGCAGAATTTTTGCTAGATAGTTGAGGATTGTAATACTTAAGCACTGAACCACTTTGTTTTCAGATAGAGATACCATTTTAAGATATAAGGATATGGTACAATTCTATCCAGCTATGCCCTTAAGTATTCTATTTCTATTTTATTCTATGAAATACACATAGTATTTTACGGAATAAAGTAATAAATTGATATGGAAGTGACATGAAATGCAAAGCAGCAAGCAGTCACAAGGGCAAACCAAAGCCAGCCAGCAAAGTGGCCACTCTGCAGGGAAGGTTTACGGCTCCTACCTTTTTTACTCACTATGGGTACCTTTTTCTAAAAGATGGAGTGATTTCAGCAGTAGATTATTCTAATCCTAGCATTGCTTGCTATCCAATTTTCTTCATTAAAGTTTTAAGAAGGATACTAGCTGACTAGAAGCAGGTATAGTAGATGAGGTCAAGTACAGAGCCTCCAACATAAGGATCTGCACGAAAGCAGGTTTAAAGGTAAGAAGTGGAGACAAAAATGGCCATCTGTATGCCCAGGTACCTTGCACGAAGTCCAATGTATAAGTTCAGGTTTCACAGAGCCTGGATCACCACTACTGCTAGACATAAAATCCCATTTTAAAAATGAATTAGTTTCTCTGGGAGGAATCTGACATACAGAATTCTACCAGAAACACTTTAGATCAGCTAAAATAACTTGGCTGGTAGACAGTGGTTGTGAGAAGTCTGAGGCTAATGTATGTAATTATCTATAAAAATAAGGAGGGGGGAGGAAATAAAAAAAAAAAGCTTTCTGGGAGGCCTGGGTGAATGGAGAGGAAATTCTCTACATCCTAGGCAGAGCCCCAGGAATTATCCCACCTTTTCAAAGCTTTCCAATGCCCCACCTCTGAGGCTCCTCAGCTAAAGACTAGACAGGATTTCCTTCAGACACAGAGAGACAGCAGCTCTGCATGCCTTTTTTAGTACTTCTATAGTAATATCTGGGGAACGCTTTCTTCTTACAGTTTTGCAAATTACTTTTATAGTATATATAGCTACCACTTAAATTTCCTGCTTTTTTCTTATTTTCTCCTAGGCCTTACTGTACTTGCAGCTGAGCACCTCCTCAAGCCTTAATAATTGCACTGGTGGAAAAAAAACCTGTGAACTGTGAATCAAACTTGCTCAAAACATACTGTGGGCTCAGGACAAGCCTGCTCCTTAAACACTGTGTTATCACTCTTAGCCACCAAGTTGGAAACAGCAACAGAACTTTTAAGGTGGAATAAATTATAAACACAAGTTACGTGGAGCTTATCAAACTGTATTTATAGAATATGTTTTTGTAGCAGATGTACTAAGCTGCTCATATTTTTTTTTAAATAAATGCCAAACTGTCAAGACCACTAACTAACCACAGAAACTAACTTGCTGCTCAACTCTGCCTTTTTAGGGGAAACTTTAAGATCTAAGCATGCGGACAGCCCAAAGCAGAGGAGACAACCAAACTGACTTCTCAGAGTAAAGTTTATGACAGTCACTGAGCTAGTACATCAGATTTTAAAACATTTAATGACAATTAAAAATCCAGAACAGTTTTGAGACGAAAGCAGGCATTTACAAGAATGAAGTTGTTTGTTTGGCTGGGAAACTCCTGGCTGCATTGTCAGGTCAGACGTATGTTCTTTGCACAGTTGTAATTAAATTAAAAAGCATGATGTTTTGTAGAAGTATATAATGGATTCCAAGTGGTTGCTCTGCAAATCACAAAAGGTGCAAGAGAACAGTCTGTGTACAACAGCTTGGCTCTTGCTGAGTATACTTTGGCTATCTAGTAACAACCTGGCCACACTTAATGAGAAGAAGCACATGCGGAGGATTGGAATAGTTCTGTGACAATAGGGCGATGTCAAATAAAAATAAATAAATAAATGAAAAGGGGAAAAAAAGAGCAAGCAAAAATCTTGGTAAAGGGCTTCATCTGAACTAAGCACAAAGCAGAGCTGTTTGGTTTTGGTAAGAGCAGTGGAGGAAGGAAGCTGGGTGAAAGAGGGTAACAGACCTACAGAAAAGGATCAAGTTTTCTGGAGAAACCTGCACTAGATTCAGTCTCTTAAAAACTTAGTGATCGTTACTGCTCCAGGTCTAAGGGCAGAACTGCTCATCAACTGATTTAGTATTTTAAAATACGTACTATTGCATCCTTGTGTACAAGTGAAATATTAATTAATCACAAAAGAAAGCTCTAATAAAGCCCACAGTCGCAAACCTGGACAAACTGTCTCTGGCTGGTGATGAACTCTTAGGTTCATTTAAACCCTGAGCTTTGTGGTTTCTTGAAACGCTCTAAACACCTTCAGCTGCAAATCAGCAGTTGGAAGGAAACATTTAGTGGAAAAGAAGATCATGTCCTATTTATAATTCAAATGTGTGATGCTACAAAACACCTCTTAAAAAGGAGGACAATTCATACTTTATGAACAATTGGATACTTCCATTATTTATCGAAAATACTTTGCTTATTGCGCAACCAAATAACTTTGACTGCAGACACCAAAGAAACAAGATGACTGCAATCCTGTTAAACCAAGGCGAAACAACCCCAGTGTAATCCTGCACTAAATAATGCTGGAGCTGCTGTTCCAGCTATGATCAGGAGGCCATTTGTTTCTAAAAATAGTCCACACCAGCAGTGTCAGATGGAAGCAAAGGAATACTGCAGCAGACACAGAGTAAGTGAACTCTTAATCCTGGCTTGGACCTTGAGAAATGAGAGTTTATTTTCCATGTAATGAAACTCTGGATACTACCAGGAGTAAAGTCTACTAGAATAAGTCAATTTCTGCAAGTACTCCTTAAAACAGAGACTGTGTTACACAAATCATCAATTATGAAACACTTTCCTCCTAGAAATCATTAGTTTTTGATTTAATTAAATTTTTCAAAACCCAGGTGATGCCATTCTTTGTTTTCTGGTCTAACAGGATGTATCAGTTTGTTAGACTTTCTTATTTTCTTGCTTGGCAAGAGACAGTAATGAAGCTCTCTTTTAAAAAGCATTGACTTCCTTACCTTCAGGGCTTCTCAAAGCAGGAGGTCTGCTTTTGTTTTCTCTTGATTACAAATACTTTATACATTTTCAACTAACACTATATACTTGACTAGATTCCCATAAGCTCCTCAACCTGATCTGAAAGCATCTGTTTTCAATATGATTTAAACTGGAAGACTATTAGCAAGATTGGATTCAGACTCCAATCAAGACAGAACCCAGAAATGATTGTCATGTGCATACTGGCACTGCAGTCCTGGGGCAGGGCTCAGACAGGGGGGAGGTTTGTGGCAAATATAAAAGTTCCTTTGCAGAGTACATCATCAAAAGGCATCTGTAAATATGCACATAATGTACTGTAAGGGTCATCAAGATCAAGTTCTATGTTTTTTTTGGTAAATAAATACTGGCTGGTTTATGTTTCCAGCTGGGGGCAGACAAAAGAGTTACTACTTTGCTCATGGAACAAAACGCTTGAGCACTCAAACCAGCCACATACAGTTTGCTCATGCAGAAGAATCTGCACTACTTCCTAAAGGATAAAACTACACTTTATTTCAGAACGGACCATGGGCCACAATTCAGTCTTACCACTGCAGTGGAATATTGTGTTCCCACAATGCAGAATGTTTTACTAAAGTGCCCACTTAAATCGCCATGGCTGGAGATACAAAAAACACAGATGGCTATTCTGAATGACACTGTAATTTAACAGTCCATCTGAACGCCAGGGTTGGCTGTTGCATCACTAGTCTAATTGGAGTGGCTTATGAAATTACTTTAATCAGAAGAACAAAACTGATGCTTGGGATCATAACTTCTGGAACTGTTCCAGGTAAATCTGGTAAAGAAACTCCTTTTAATATGGAACGCATTAAGATAATATGCTTCAGTATGGTCTTGAAATCAGTCTTCATTTTATCCTGTTTTACAGTTTCGAGTTCATGGACCTATGCCTTTAGATGGTTTCAGAAAACCAAAATGTTTTCAGACACAAACCTAACTCTCTTACTTTAGGAAAAATCAGAAAATCTCTTTATCTTCTTTCAAAGTAAATACAAGCTACAGTAACAAAACAGGTGGCTCTAAAGCTACAGCGAATAGTAAGACCAAGTACCACACATTACTATTCACTAGACTTTTAAAGCAAAAGTACACTAATTACTCTAAACATTTTGCTTTTAATTTCTTGATCACAAAATGCTAACACTTAATCTACCAAAAGCATGACTAACAAGAACTAATATACCGTGGGCATCTCATGTATGTCTCCTGAATAGAAGAATAAAAAATCGTAGTGTTTCAAGTTTGCTCAGGATTTTCAAGAAACCCACATACTAGTCTAGATAACCATGTAGTTGATTAGCCCTCAGCATGACTCCATGAGCATAGCTGCTGGTTTTCAGAGGCACTCACTGTTTCAACACATCTGATTTTGCCCCTAATCATGCAGTTAAGGGACAGAAGCAGCATTTCTCTGTTAAGTGATATATTCGGAAGCTAAGCTTGCCAAAACCTCATTGTTTATCTCTGACATTAAATGCAACCTTGCAATAACACAATTTTACTGAACTCTCAAAGCTCTAATTCTGCATTTGCATTTAACAAGAAGCAGGTTTGGTTATAGTTTGCTTGTTTGTCTGTTTTGTTGTTGCTGTTTTGCGTTTTGTTTGGGTTTTTTTTTATCAGAGAGCAAACCTAAGAAAAACGGTAGCACAATGTGCAACCTCCCCCCACAACTTTTAGTACACTACACATTGGCTACAAGATATAAATTAACCTGTGCAATGTACCCATAAGGGACAAATATCATTCTAAAGCATGCAAATCATTGTTTAGAAAGAAGATTTTATGATCAGGTTAGAATTATAGAAAAAAGATTGACTTTATAGGTTGATCTACCTATTAACAAGCCTATATTGAGAAACTCTGGTATAACATGAAAAGGATACAAAAATGTCTAGAAACAAAACTCCAAAGCTCCCAATAAGCCATGGAAGATGGTGTAAGAAGTAGAGGGCCTGGAAGGATTTGGTAGCTGGCATCCTTAAAACAAGGCTCAGTCCGTACGTACAGTTTCCCATCATGGCTAACACAAACAGCAGGTAAGAGGTGCCTTCTGTTGATCTTCTTCGGAACTAGATACAAGGAAGTTTTTACAAATATAAAAAAATTTTAAAACCTGTATCAGAGTAGCCAATTAGAATTTGGCATTTTGTCCCCTAACACATCCAAAGACTTTCAGTCATTCTTGTCCATCTCTTTTGGGGCTCTGCATCATCCAAGCTTAGTAGTTTCAGCACATACCTCTGAAAACTACAGTTGCTACAGTTCTTAGAAGCAGCTCTGACTAATGTGATTTTTATGTAAGTGTAAAGCAGCAAGAATAATCTGATTCTAAATTATATTTAGTTCTTAAAAACTCTGTCCGTCTATCAGTCCACTTAACAGACCTTTTTGAAAATATTGTGGCATTCCAGCTGTGAAGGAAAAGGTAGAAGGAGAAGACGAATAGGCTAGGAAATGAATTAATCATTTCCATAATCAGTTAAAATGCCTGCATAGAACTGTCAGTGTAAAACCTTTTGGTCTTTTTTGTGTTTGCTTCTGTTTTTTAATACACTGATAACAAAGAGGTTGTGAAAAAAAAAAAGTCAGTCAGTAATGGTATCTTTGTGAAAAGGGGATAAAATTCTAAACTAATTTTGTGCTAATTGTAACTTTTGATCCCATGGTTTGTTACTTAAGGTAGACTAGTTTGAAGGAAAAAAAAAAAACAGAAGTATTACTTGCTCACGACAACAAGCACACACTATGTTTCTGCTCATATCTGATAAACTCAGCAGTAAATACTTCATTTCCTCTTCCCATCCTCTTCCCCAACTCAATCTTCTGCCATCAAAGACCAGTGTTTCCTAAAATTCTCACTACCCTCTGAATGGGAGAAACCTCCCCCACCACCCCTTTTTTATTTTTTAATAATTTCAGACAGAGGACTCCTGTTATGGAGAATCCAACATCCAAAGCAACAGAGAGTATTCTGTAAAATACACAAGTATACTTAGCCAAAAACCTACTTACATTTTTATACAGCTGAGGAAATCTACTTCCCAAGTAAAACACGCAGGATATGTAGCCACAAATGAAGCCTGACGTTTCAATCATACCAAGAGAGTTCTGAAAAAGAAAGGTACATATATTTTGGCAAGAATGTTTTCAGGCATTTCAGAGGATTAGACTGAGAGTCCACTGGCTGATTTTCTGGACAGAACTTCTTTCAAAGCAGTTCAGTGCTGCTCTTCAAATGACCACAGAGAGCTAGAAAGGATTTCATCTTTATCTTGCAACAATGCAAACTGCTGTGTTGTAGCCATGACTGAGATCAAAACTAGTGCCAGGCTGTAGGATAAGACACTAATATCAATCCAGTCCTCCTGCTAAAAAAGCTTGGGCACAATAATTCAAACCAAAACTAAGAACTGTAGCTAGGGCCACTAAAAAATGAATCATTCTGCCTGGAGAAAGCAGAATACTCATTTTCACAGTTTAACAGTTCTTAGTTTTCTCTCTCTAGCTGTGTTTTGAAAATAAACTGCTTCCCTGCTGGGCAATGTTGCTGGATTACAATTATTTTACTGGCATTAGTAGGAAGGCCATCAAATTGCTACAACAGCCTGTGAACTTTCCTACTGAACTGACAGCAGCAGCAGGTACAATTGTAATTTTCCAATTCTATTGATTTCACTTGTGGCTGTGTAATCTCTGCATGGATGTCTACAGTATTTAACACAAGCAGAAACACAACACGTATACAAGTTAGTTTGCAGAGTGGCACATCCTAATGAACCAAGGGACAGCATAAGTTTGAAACACAGTTTGAAAAAAGAAGCAGTTTTCTAATTTCTTTATTTTGGGATGTACGGTCCATAGTCAAAGCATCCACATAATGCCACAGTTATGATTTCTAAAGCACTGTTAAAAATGTCATCCAAATTTCTTTAAAGCTTACAGTACGCAATCTTTTCAAGACATTTGGGTGGGAATTTTTTTGGAATGGAAGCAGGTAAGAACTTACATTACTTCTTTCGATTACTCCACTCTGGTCTTGGTTTCTTAGTAACAGCTGACAGAGTAAAATCACACACAGTGCTGTACACACCATGATCCAGGTTATACAGAAATTGTTTAGGCTTTTGCTGCCTAGAATGACATACAAACAAATTAGCTGGAAAATAACATCTGCTGTTAATTTAAGGTTACTTTTTGTTTGCAATAAATACGTAAATGTAAAGGTACAGTTTCATGTATCTTTTTCTTGGCAGCAATTAAGTTCATCTCTTTCTTCCGGGCTCTGTGCCCACTCCTGCTCACTATCATAGTTGTGCTGTGTCTTTGTGCAACAACTGAGGGTAGAAGTGCAGGAACAGGAGCAGGACTCCTTCGTGTGCATTGCTACTGAGAGAAAATTTTCATACAGTGCTGTGCTGGACCAGTCTCCATGTCTATAGCTAGCTAGATAACAAGTCTTACTGAGACCCACATATTCAAATACAGACTTCATACAGCAAGTCTCCACAGACAAGACAGCCTGAAATTGGCAGACAACCATAAAGAACTCTGGAGCTACAGTACCTTCCGCATCTGTAAGATGCTAGTAAACTCTTGCCATCACTGTTACCAGTGGAACAAATTGCTTATGGCATTAGTAAGCCTGCCCTGAAGACTTGTAGCCTAAATAGGATTCTGTGAAGTAACACAGACTTAGCCCTGCTGCTCCACAGGCTGCACTTTGAGATGCAAAACTGACCAAATTGCTAGGGTAGGCACTCCAGAACTGGGTACTGAAAAGTTATTTTTCAGCTTTAAGCAAAACCTTTAAGCAAACCATTGAGCTGAAACAGGCGCTGGTAGCTAAAATGTACGAAACCTTGTGTTTCTTTTCAAGAGTAGGCAGCAGGAAGGAAGGATCTTCAACACTGACCAATCTCCAGGTTTATTATCAGTTCCACATTGAATGAATCTGCTTTATCCCTATTTAGTCTGCTAGGCAAGCATCTGTTTTACTTCAGCTTTTTGTTACCTCTGATGCACCATGGATTTTCTTTGATACTTTTTTTTAGATTGATGAGTTAATGTTTTTGATTTGATACAATGTGAACAGAGTTTTCTGTCTTCCATTTCAGTCAAAACAGTAGTCCATTGGTAGGCTGAATGCTACAACTACTGCCAGGATTTTATGAAGCACAACTCAAGTAATTTCATTCCCCTTGAATGTTTTTTAACCATATGTATGGGAACAGAATATATGAAAATGTCAATATATTTTATGCTATAAGCAAATAAAGTCCAGTTTCAATCAACATGGAGAAAACTAACTGAACCATGCAAAAAAAAATAACACTTGCTTTCAACTTACACATACACTTAAATAGCTGTAAGAAGATAGTAAAACCATGGAGTAAGTTAAAACATAGGGCCAGGTTCCCCAGAACTACTGTATTTTTTTATGTCTATGTAAATTGAAAGTACTACATTAAAAATATTTACAGATACTATGCGGCAAGAAACGAGAAATTCAGAAAGGGGAGGATTTTCAAAAAGACCTGAGAAAACTGGAAACAATGGGCCTAACAACTTCACCCAGAATTTGTGCACTCTATTTTTCGATTCCTCTGAAAAAAATATTCAAACACTGTAGGAAATATCAAAGGAAAGCGTGTGCTACATTACGGAAAAAATTTAATTGTTGAAAGAAACTTACATTTTTTCATTTCCTGATTCTTGAGCTTATAGTAGACAAATTGTGAAATCATAATTATATCCATGTTAACATAAAAAATGGCAGTGACAATCTGAAAGAGAAGATCCATTTGCTTGTTCAGTATACAAATAGTTGTTCAAAACACTAACGTGATGTATGGAAATTTTGCTTCGGAATCATAATGTGAATGACAAATAACAAAGCACTGCCAAAACGAGAAAGTAAGTTTTCTGTACAAAACAAGTTGGAGCACTGCAGATGAATGCAGTGTAAACCTTATGCAACACAGTTGCAAAAGTTGGTAATTTTTCAGGATGCACAGCACAAATTCCTACCTGGGCAGACTTATAAATCCTTCCTCTCCAGAAGTTTAAGGCTGCTCCACCTAGTTTCCCCAGCACTTCGGAAGCTACTAATTCTACTCAGTGCCTCTGTTGCAATAAGACAAAATTACACTTTCTCTTCACCTTTTCATAATGGGGAGATGGAACAGTTAGCATCATGCACTAGCTTGTTAAAAAGAAGACAACTCTATCCATGCTTGTGTCCATTTCCAGCTTGTGAAAACTTCTGCAAGTGGCTGACACAAAGCCCTTTTTCTTTTAATTAACAGTCAAAAATAAGAACTGCAGCTACAGTCTCATGCACAACATATTGCTGAAAATGACTTTCTTTTGCAGAAACCCTCCTCTTAGTGAAGAAAATGTATTTTCAAAATAGTCAGATATTAACAGCTTTTGAACTAGTATTTCCCTGTTAATAAACAGCTTTCTTAAAATAAACAAAAAGACAAGAGGAAGTATAAAGAGTAGCTGCCCCAAACCAGTTAAACAACACAACTGCCTTCCAGGCCCTTCCAGCCCTATGTACTCTACAAGCTTATTTTGACACTGAAGCTCAAATGAAAATTCTCCACTTCATTCATCACTGAGTAACTCCCAGTAAGTCTCTTTGAATGTTAGTTACATGTGAAATGGTTCCTATAAAGCATAACAGTTTCAATGTAAATATTTAGAAAATTATGACCTATTTTGCAAATCACAGTGAACAGAATGCAGAACTATTTTCTTTCCCGGTATTTACTTCACTGTGCAAGATTAAGTTATCTCAGAGTTTAAGGAGACAGTTTGAAAAGGATAAGTCAAAAAGTACAAATACTGACAGATTACCTGAATTGGCAGTTGATTTGTTAAATAGCAGCCTATGAAATTCGTAAGATCTCCAGCTATCCAACCCAACAGAAAGCCCAAAGACAGCGCTTGATCCACTCTTCCATTCTGATAGGCAACGTAAATCTGACTGGCACAAATTCCAGAAGTAATTGCAATAAGCAAAAAATGTTTAATAAGTTCAGAAGTATATTTTTCAAAATCTGAATAAAGAAAAATTAAAACTCTAGCCGCAAGAGACCTATCACAGCAATACTCCACTTACCTTTTGAAGAACTCAGTATCACCATTCAGTTCACCATTTCTAACATAACAAAAGACTCAAATTACAACCTCATTATTGCTTGCATAAGCTCCTTTTTTGTGGCTTGTATTAAAATACCATTTTCTGGTCCTCAGAACCATGCTCCAGAACGCCCTAGAACCATTTTATACTTGCCTGCTGTAGACACCAGCCTTTAAGATACTGAAATAAGAAAATCCACTGCTATTTAACAGAGAAGGGCTAAGAATGAACAAAGCTGCTAAAAGAGCAGCTAAATAAGCTAGATTTAGCTTATGTCTCTAAATTGGAAAACTGTTATTCAGAATCACAATGGGGACTATGAAGCAATCCCAAATGTGAGTCCATTAGACATACCTTGATGAATTTCATGCTGACTATATATGACAGTTTTAATGTAAAGTTGCTTTACAACTCATATTTCAACTAGTATTTCTGAAGCTAAACAGCTTACTAAGAGTGGTTTTATTTTGTTTCATTTCCATAGTCCTTTTACTAGCTCAGTAAATTATATCCCCCTTATGGGGACAGACTTTGGAGTCAATCCCATTTTGTTTCAGGCATTTTCACCTGCTGAGAACATTTCTATTTTTCCTTTGTCATCTCCTCCCTATATGTTTGAAACCTGAACCCAGCACCAGCAACCAAACAGCAGCTGATTTAGCACTACCAAAGTGTTAACTCATGTATCACCTCTGACCTTTTCCCAGGCCAAATTTAATCGGCAGGAGCCAGCACAATAGTTTTGGTGACACAGTATGTGGTCTGAATGAACACTAAGCCATCTCCCACTCCAAGTAGGCCTGCACACATATCTCAGGATGGCAAAGATAAGAGAGGTGATTTATTCTCATTTGCTCTAAGTGGCAGAGATTAGTGTCAAGTCAGTACACCAGAACAGCACATCAAGCTCATTTGTCAGCCACCAAATATTTTTGCAAACATGAACAACATGCTTCTCTGGCATATTATATCTGTATTATGCAGACAGAGAAACATATCCAAGATAAAATGAAAAAAATGCAGCTTTTGAAAAAGGCTTCAGGCAAGATTACTCATGTTTGAATCTGAGGACTGCTACAGACTTTAAACTTACGGTAGTGCAGCAAACAGAAAACAGACAATGGAAATCAGCCCTATGACAACGCTCCAATACTCCCACGCATTCTCAACGCATTCTTCCAGGAGATGCCAAATCCATGGTGTTCCATTTATGCACAATCTCCTATCCTCTATTGGGGAGATATTGAAAGCATGGATATTCAGCTGAGAAGCCATCATTCCTGGACCACGATTCGATGTCACAAGTTTATTTCTGCTTCCTTCTCTACCCCATGCTAATCCACAAATCTGTTTACCAATGCTGATTATCCTCTGTGAAAAGACCTCTGCATCCAGACGGATGCTTGATATCGCAGTTATTTCCAATCTCATAAACGGACCTGCCAAATTCGAAGAAATAAATATAGCTAGTATGAGTAAGACATTAACTGTACAAAGCTTGCTTACATTTATTGCCTACAGAGGAGAAGTTAGTCTTCCAAGAAAGAAAAATACTTCATAGCCCATAACACTCATTAGCTCTTGACAAACCTGGAACACTCCAGGTTTATATCTCTATAGCATTTTAGTCTGAGGTTGTGTTAGACTGAGACTGTCAGTTACACTGAGATGCCAGCAATCTGCCCGAGGGTAAAGTAAACCAAGCAATTTATTTGCACTTATGACCAAAACTCTGATTTTTATGTCCAATGTAGTGCCAGTAAGTTAACAGGACTTTCTTAAATGGTACTAGCCCAGATTCTGAATACTCCACTCATATGCAGGAAACATAAATACAATGTTGTTTTCTATGCAACTGATTTCAGGGTAATGTTACAAAAAAGAAGTAATTTATGACTCAAGATTCCAGACTAGCATTAATGTCTACTTGAATCTAACCGGCCCATCAGACTAACAACTGATTCAACATAGTGTCAAGAAGTTTGCCTTACTTAACACTAATATGAAGAAAGACTGAAAGCATGAGAAACTTGCAGAAGGCAAATGTAGGGCAATCCTGCACCCAAAATCCCCAGAATGAAACATAATAGTATAATATGGCTTAAATTTTGAAGCAACAGAGGAGTGGGTTTGACCTTCAAAAATATTTTCTTGTAACCAATTATATAATTCTGGATATTTTTTGTTCTGCTGAAATATCCATCCCATTTGAAATGTTAATGTTTACTTAGAAGGCTAACCACTGCAAAATTGAAGAAAATCTTAACAAAAATGTGTAATTATCAACTACCATTCACTGAAACTGCCTGGTCACAGAAAATAGCTGGTATCTTACTCATTTTGATGATAACTTAGGTCCTCTGAAGGTCAGTAATTCCTTATACAGAGGAATCTAACAATAAAATACCAAACAAAATAACTACTATGCTAGTAGGTTCATCTGTTTAGTATTTAAAAGCAGATGCAGAACCAGTAACAAGAAAGAAAATAGCTAAGACCATTTGGAACACCCCAGATGCATGGAGAACTTGGAAACCAGGAAGAGATAATACTGAGGTATACGAGTAACCCTCTATACCAGAATAAAGTTCTGGTATAAAATACTCAGTATCTCACAGACAGCAGTCTCTAACGGCCTGATGTTTGTGGCTGGGATTTTTGATGTTCTTCACACACACCGGGACAAGTCTTAGAAGGGCTGACAATGTACCCTTTCACAAAGCAACAGTCTGGAGCCACCCTCATTATGCATCAAACTATATCAGATCCCAGTAAGGTTTCACAAAGTTTGTTTTCATAGAACATAATTCAGTGCAAAGTTAGGACTCACTTTTCTAGTCATTGAGAAACCTGCTTTTTCTTTTCATGAGACTTCAGGTATCTGCAGTGTTAACTGGAGTGAGTTTTCTGCAGAAACTGGCTGCCTCAGGAGAACTGTCATCATTGGACCTAAAATAGCTGAACAACAAAAAAAGAACATGTATTCATACACTGAGAATTCCCCTTAGCCTATTAGATATAGTCAGCTTAGACTTGTGAAGTTATGAGACTTTGTAGCCATCTTGGAAAATAATTGTTAAAGCTAAAAAAAAAGTTTTAAGCAATGTTTCAGTTAAGCTTTCCATTCTGGTACTCTGCAGCTGAGCAGGGTTTTACTACCCGCTAAACAGGGAGAAACACCAAAGCATACATACTACTTAGGAGGCAGGTTTTAGGCATGAATTTTCAACCATTCATAAACATTGTAAAAAAAAACTTATCCATTTTATTAAGCTTCATCCAAAACACACATTACAAAATGAGCAACACGTCAGATGTAAAAAAAAAAAAAATAATATTGAACATGGGTATTTTAAAACCATGCCTGAAAAATTAGGTTTAACCTGGTATGTAAAACCATGTCTGAATACCAGAACTGCTGCTGGACTCACACCTGCAAAAGTTCTCTTTACAAGGTCAAGGACTATGTGGCAGCAAGTCCAACCATGGCAGTTCAGGCTCGACCACCTGATCTTCTGCTATACCCCGCTCCAAAACCCTGCAGCTATTATGGAAAACCAAACAGTTTAAAAAGCGGTAGGAATTAGACAGGCCACTTACACTTCCCAGATGATTGAAGACTTGAGCTTTGGCCTCCTGCCACACAACGCACTTAACACATTTAAAGCATGTAGGTATTCTTGGGTTGTTATTACTTAACATTTACACAGCAAAATAAAGTTCATGTTGCCAGTCCTTGTGAATGTATTCTTAATCTTACAATAATTGCTACTTTTCTTAAATCCCCAGCAAAATACTCTGTCCCAGTAAGGGCCCATTATCAGCATTCCACCAGTGGCCAGAACTGGATGACATCAACCAAATGTATAAACCTGAACTCCTCCTGCCATTGCTGAGAAGACAATAGGCAATGGTGTCAGTGATTGATATTCAGCTATTCTCACACCTGGCCTGGCTGTACCATATTAGGATGTACCTTTCACCAAATAAACTGTCTTCTGACCTTGAAGTATTTCATAAATATATTTTTAGCTTAAAAGAATAAAGGTGTTTGAACTAGACCAATACAGATGGTTCCCTCTTTCAATATCTACATTCTTGCACAGAGATTTGAATTTTTCCTCAACTTTTAAAAATAAAGCCTTTCATTTTTCTTTTCTTGCATTAAATGCTTTCCAGCTGAAGAGGATAAGGAGACTGCTATGACACTTCTTTCTACAGTATTTATGTTGCCAATGACGAGGAAATAAAATAATACTAAACAATTATTTATGTTCCTATAACTGGCCTATAACCTCATATTGTGGCTTAGAGTATTGCCCAAATACTAGTTACTGTCATTTGGAAAAGTTACAGCAAAGATATTATTTTCACAGAAGAGTTAACTTGGAACCTTGACATCATATCTTTCTGAAAAGGTTTAGTGTTTGCCTAGCTAGAAATAAACCATCATGGTCTAAGATATTTAGTAATAAAGATTTAGGAGCTAGAGACCCCTGTTAGGACTTTTTTTCTTATTCTGGAGTAAAACCATGGAAATACAAATAGTCAATGGTTTAAAAATGAAATGCACTTCATTAAGAATAGCTTCACAGTGCAAGCGAGGGAAAGAAAGCTTTCCCTGGAACTTTGGAGACTTGCCACACAGCCTCTGCTTCTCCAGTGGCCAAGCTGCCGTGCACATCCATAAGTCCTGGCTGCTGCCTTCTGGATGTCAAGTATGAAACATTGCCACTAATGTGTAAAGACGTCAGATACGTATGTTTGGCGGATTTGCAAGTTCTCTAAATAGCAGCTATCAACAGTTTGAAATCCAAAAGGACGTTCAGTTGTACAGTATTTATAATTTCATTATTCCTGGTGAAAAGAAAAAGTGGAGCTAAGCTAAGGAATAATTCAGGGCTTCCCCAAACACCAGTATTAACTAAACCATTGTATTTTGCCTCCAGCTATTTTCTAAACACATTTTTACACACTCCTGATTGTGAATGATGACAAGAAAGAGCTAATGAGAAAGCAAGACCAAATTTTACCCAGAAGCCTAGCCCTGTTACCACAGAAGATTTCCAACTTAGATTAAAAAAGAAAACCACTAAAACAAACCACAAAACAACAAAATATAAGGAAGCGCCTTTCTTCAGGAAAGACCGGACTGCATCGCATCCCTGAAGCCCCTAGGCATCACCCCTCGCGGGAAGGATGGCCCATGGACATCAGCTGCTTGTGGCCTTGCACACCGCGGGTGCGACCCGGGCCTGGCCCCCGCACCGTGACAGCACTCGGTCCTCAGGAAAGAAACGGGAATGGGGGAGGCAACGTTAAAGGAATAGTAATGAAGAACGGCTTTTAAAAAGGGCGGTGGCTCTACGGCCCCACGCACATGGCAAAGCGAGCTTCAGCGGAGCGGGCAGGGCCCCGGCGGACCGGGCCGCGCCTGTCCGGGGAGGCGAGGACGCGCACCCGAGCGGGGCAGGCACCGACCTGGCGAGAGCTCCGGGGGCTGCTGCTCCGGGGATCCGGCTGCGCTGGGCGCCGCACACCTCTACCCCGCTCCGCCGCCACCGGAGGGCGGTTTCGCCCCACTGAAGACCCCACGGACGCGGGGGGTTACGCTCCCGCGGCCAGGGGCCGCCGCATGCCCCGCAGCGCCCCACCAGCTCCCGGCCCGAGGCGGGGAGGCGGGAGAGAGGGCCGGGCCGCCCGCCCCTTCCCTTCCCTTCGCTTTCCCCTTCCCCCGCAGGTCCCCGCCGCGCCCGCCACCACCATGCGCCGCCGCAGCAGCGGGGCCCGGGCGCCCTCTGCGGGCGGACCGCGGAGCCGCTGAGCGACTGGGAGCTGCGGTCCGGGTCGCCCCGGGGAAGAGGGACGGTGTTGGTGTGAGGAAACGGAGGGTGCAGCGGGCTGCGGGGCAAACACATACACACGCGTGCTGCTGCTACCGCAGAACGCGGCCGAAGTTCTCCTGCCTCGGCGGTGAGAAGCTGGGGGAGCTACCACAGCCCTGCACGGAGAAAGGCGCATGGAGCGGCACTGGCAGGGTGCAAATAACTACAGTGTTTTTAACACCTAGGCAGTTATGTCAGTGGTACTACCTTTCTTCATACAGAACTAGCGCTTTCAGGCCTGTGTAATGCACACATGCCAAACAGCTACTGCGAGAAACAGAGAAGCGAGGGCTTGTGCGAAGAAGTCCCTGGCCATTCATTTACCGCAAGTGAAGCCAACATGCTTTTGTTATAAGTTATGACCAAAAAGTCTCTATGAGTCAATTAAGGAGAATTAAAAGTGATTTATTAAGGAAGCGGCAAAAGAGCAGAACAGCGCTGGGCGGCCAGGGAGTTTCAGCTCTGCCAACGGCGCGCGCCTTGCATTTTCAGTCCTCCCCTTTTCATACAGCTCATCTTGTAAGAGCTCAAGCATTTCCTTGAACGGTCATTTCTTGTATTCCTGGCTGCTTGCAGTTACCTTTTGCATTTCCCTAAACGGTCATTTTCTTGTATCTTTTGCGCTCCCCTTCCAGGTGCCTCAGGCCCTTAAGCAATCCTGCAACCTTAAGTAAACCCCTAAGCTAAAGCAAGCTTGCGAAATTTGATTAACAAACAACTAATTCTATCACACTTTTCCCAAAGCCTGTGCTCCACTCTGGCTGGTTCTTAAACCCCATGGTGATCTTGCCACTACAGCAGTAGTGCCTAGTTGTGGGGCCTCAGCAGCTCTTAAATGCTACCCTTTAACTTCATTGGTAATGGCAGTTAGTGACCTGCTATGCAAAGAAGTCTAACAAACAATCCTAGGGTCTTTGTAGGGTATGTTTGTTAGAAACATGAATATTTTAGAATATTTTGATGGGAAGCAATATTGTATAATTTACTGAGTTTTTAATATAATTTTACTTTTTATTTTCATACAGACTCATCATTGCTGTAGTTACTCCAGCATAGGTAATTAACACAGGGTTGGGAGAATAATTAGAAGAGCGCTCCAGGTAACTGCATTGTTCTGGTTTAATTGCTACTCCAGCAATGATTCAGTGTGGGGTTTGGCAGTTGAGCAGCATTTGTCTGGCACTGTGAAATTCCCTATTGATGTCCATGAGACTCATCTGTTACTGATGGGCAAAAGCAAAAGATTTGCAAAATGTTTAGAAGACTTGAGGAAGGAATAGGTTTGTTACATGCCTTACAATGCTGTTAAAGAGCCTGCGAGCTGGAGTCTCCTCACTTGTGTAGACAGAATGGAGTTTCACAGCTGGTGCAGAGTGGGAGGAGGGGGGAGCAGGCTGGAAGGAGCCAGAAGTTGCTGCACTGGCACCAGGATTACAGAGAACTGTTTCCTACACCTCCCTGCCGCCTAGAGAAAAGACCTCTTGGTGTGAGTAGCCCGCAGGGTACCTAACGCAGAACTGAATGTGAACCTGTGAGGGCAGCAACTGAAGAGACAGTGCAAGTGACTGGAGAGAATAAAATAATCTATAGATGAACCTCGTAACAATTTATGAAGGCAAACAAAACTTGAGTGAATGTGTGATGGAAGCTGGAAGGGGTTTGTGCTCTGAGGGCACTGATTACCCTAACCATCTTCACCTGGGCCTTCCACCCTCACCTGACCATCCTCACCTGGTCCTACCATCTTCACCTGCCCAAGGGCCCTACTTCAGCTCCAGCTATTAGCAGCTTGTCTCCTGGATGGGCTCCTTATGAAACATGTTACAGGTTGCATCCAGCCCTGTTTTCTGGATGGACTTTGGACCTATGGTGTAATCCTTTCTTTGGCTGTGTCTCCTCAGGCTGGGCTCCCTGGCTGTATCTGGGACTTGGTTTACTGCTTGACTGTCTTGGGACCATTAGTGGATAGTGTTGCCAGCACCCAGGCCTGCCAGTGAGAGTGATGCCTGTGCTGAGATGTCTCTCTACTCATGGCTTGCCTTGCTGTAGGATATTGACTAAGAAGGTTTGAGTACTTTTATTAATTAAGTCAATGCCCAACATATCATTAAATGCATGAAGGCAAGTGTGCTGATGATTAGATACAGTTTGTTGACCTCAAATGTCTTAAAAGTACATACTGTTAATCATAAGGAAGAATTAGTAAAGTAGCAATTTGTACATGGAAAAATACTGTAAAGCTACCTCCAAAATCCTTCCAGAGATGAAATGATATTTTCAGAAACAGAGGTTGAAATTCATAGGTTTATACAGGCTAGTTGCTGCCTCTTCCTGGAATGAATGCATCTTCTATGTCACAAACTGCATCTTATGACACCTGCTTGAAAAAAAGTGAATAAAGAGAAGATAATGTGGTGAAAACCAGCCATTTATTTCATAAATGTAAACTACATTAAAAAGTGGTGTACAAGATTATGTATTTATGGGTACAATTTTGTTCTACTGTCACATAACAAAATTAATAATACATTAGTCCAAGAACCTGTCATTAAGTGAATTTCCTTGTTGCCTTGCCAATAAATAAGAAAGTATTTGGTCTGTATGTATGCATGACCCATTTCTGATAGCATAGGGTCGGTGAAGGTACTATTAGACTGCAAGCTTCAAACAGATTTTATCATTTTTAAGGTTAAATAATGCTAATGAAATTTGTCATATTTGAAGATATTCAGGAAGGCTTTACTTTTTTTCCTGTTAATGAGATGTGATAAATGGAACAGATATTGGGTGTTATTTAGACAAGAAAATGCTGTTCTTTATCCTCTGTATTGCCAGAGTATTATTACAGTAACCCAGAGGAGAGAGTTTATTTACAAGACTTAATAAGAACGTGGAACTGGAGAAGATTCATTTAGGCATCAGAAAACTTCCAGGTAAGGCTGACAGTTCTGTTTGATAGGTTTTAACTCTGGAATTGCCAATCCTTTTTCTCTTGTAAGTCGCTATGTACAATATCAGTATCATCCTTATGTCTTTTTTACTGTAAGGAGGTTGGGTCTAGTTATGACAGCCATGAATTTTCTCTGTAGCACCTGCTTGCATTGTTTTAAAGTCTGATTTTTAAAAGTAATGCTTGAAAACATTTGAAAACAATGTGTGGAAAGCTGAGCCAGCATCTACAGAAGTTTATTAATACAGAGGACTCTCAATGGCTCATGAGCCAGCAGTATGCCCTTGCAGCAGAGGCAGATAACAGCACACTGGGTTGTGCATAGCCAACAACTCAAGGGAGGTGACCCTTCCTGTTTGGCACTAGTGAGATACATCTGCAGCGCTGGGTCCTGTGCCGGGCTCCTCAGTACAAGGAAGGGGGGAACATACTGAAGCAAGTCCAGCGAAGAGCCATGAAGATCATTAGGAGGTGGAAGTATCTGATATAGAGGGAGAAGCTGAGAAAGCAGAGACTGCTTATCCTGGAAAAGAAAAGGCTCAGGGATACCTTG
>JBCJKH010015975.1:0-22608 GCA_039877255.1 Loriculus beryllinus
AGATGGGATATTACCCATGTTGTCTTAAGAAAAGTAGTTCAAAAGTCCTTTCATTTAGCTTCATTATTCAGGTAATATTAAAGACTTCATCATATATAGCATGTTAATTTTTTTATTTCTGATTTTTGTCACAGCTGCAAGAGAATCAGTCTGGTTAGAAAGAGAAGAGAGAGCCCGGCAACATTATGAAAAGCACTTAGAGGAACGCAGAAAGAAGCTAGAAGAGCAAAGATTAAAGGAAGAGAGAAGGCGAGCTGCCGTAGAGGAGAAACGAAGGCAGAGATTAGAAGAAGATAAGGTAAGAATGAATGTCATGAAAACTCTTTCATCATAAGATACAGTACTATTAAACTTTTTCTCTAAGAGTTGGTGGAAAGAATACAGCATAAGCCATGGTCAGCGTAAGAGAGCATGCAAAAGGATTTTAAACCTTACTTGCACAGATACTGCTTGTTGAAGTGCCCTTTGTGAACTGAATGAAGCTAAGATGAGCATCTCTGAGTTACATTATATGGCATTGTACAAACTCATACAGATAAGTGTACTTTTTTGTCAGTTCTGTATGGTTATCTGTTAATTCTTAGCCATTTAGTATAAAGGTAGCTAAATATTAGTTGCTCTAACAAAACATTTAGGAAAGTGAGTGTGTAATAATATATGCTTATGGCTGATTTGCCTCACTTAAGCTGAGAACTGCATGCAGTGTGATCCTACATAAGTCGTCTTATCCTCGTGTTTTGTTTTGGGTTGGTTTTTTTTTTTTTGCTTCCTATCTCTGCCACTGTTCTAGTATTTAGTAGGTGGGAGATACAAGGTAAGAAGTGGCCCTAGAGCATGTTTGTGTAGTGACTGGCATAAAAAAGCCACTGTTTTCTTTCTGCAGTTCTGAAGGTTTCAACCACCTCTTACCATTCCGAAGTTACGGTTAGTGTTTTAAGTTGCAGCTTAATTGCTGCTTAATGCTGTTCCAGTGTGTGTCTTAGTAGGCAGCACATAAGCTTGAACACAAGTCCAAGCTGCCTGAGGTTTTGTCCATGTTGAGGGTAGCGGGTTTGAAGAGAAGATTAAGTTAACAACACAATAGTATCCAAATGTATTATCCTGTTGTACTTAAGGAACGACATGAAGCTGTTGTACGTCGCACAATTGAAAGAAGCCAGAAGCCAAAACAAAAGCAAAACAGGTGGTCCTGGGGAGGAGCACTACATAACCGCATTAATAACACAGGTAAAGAGGGAGGCCTGGTTTGCTAACCAGTTTCCCTGCCCTGCCAGTTAACTGGAATTTACTCGCTTCTGTTAAAAGGAAGGAGGATTTGGTGTTTGCTGGTTTAAATTCTTTGCTCTTGATCATCATATTGCTAGCAATGGCATGTTTCTGGCATTCTTGTGTAGCAAAAAGGTAACAAGGAGAAATCTGACCAAAAGTTGAAGCTTGTTTCAGGAGTTGACTAATTCTCTTACTGTCTTGCTACAGCTTCTCGCTTCTGCTGCTTTGGTGTTTGTGTATGTGTGGGTGTGCTTGTGCTGTGTCAGTCTTGTGGTATGAGCTATTGTGTGCAAATGCTAAGTATCATGGCTCAAGAAATAGGTCTGGTGGAAATAAGCAAATACTAAGATTGAAACAGACACAAGGAAGAAAAATTATTCTTTGTAATAAGCTATCTGTATTTTGTACAGACATTCTGGGCGATAGAAATTCCTTTTGTCCTCTATAAAAGCTTCAAAATGGGCAAATTAAGTGAATTTTAACTACATGCTTTTCCCCCCAGTTATCTTCTCTAACTTAATCTGCAAATCATGAATGTGTGTATGCCCTGTTAAATATGACTTGAACCCCAAAAGAGACCTCGTCCTTTATTTCTTTCACCAGAAAGTGGTACTTAGAATTCTTCTCTTCCTACTCTAATGTATACATCTCAAGGTGCCTAACCTTTCATCAAAGAGGGCAAAAAAATTTGAGGAAAGAATGCTCTGAAATCTGTCGTATACAAGTTCAATAAACAGTTATTTCTCATTGAAGGTTACATTTTTTGCCTAACTCTGTATGACTTATTTGATTTATTTTTTTTTTTACTGTGAAAAATCATTGTCTTGCATTTTGTCCCTAGGTTATTTTTTTGAATCATCATTCACCTTTCTCGATTTAGCAGGCCTGGAGCACCACTTCAGATCTCTGGGTGGTGCTAGAAAACCTGGTACATAATTGCTGTGGTTTGTTGATTCCTTTACCCATAGCTAGTTCTCAGGAAGTGAGATCATCAGTAACTAAACCACCCTCATGTAGACGCAGTGCATGCTTAACATCATGCTGATAGATTAGAACTGTTGTTAGTAGGAGATTTTCTCATTATTATTTGTTTTTACTATGGAGAGTTACTGCTGGCTGACTCTAAAGATTTGGCACAATTCACTGAAGTGAAGCATAATGTTCTGTCTTCTGGAATTCAAGGAGACACAATTTGAATATTTTGGTCTATTCTAAAACCCTTTTGGTATTCTGCATATACACAGGATTCAAAATTATTTTACATGTGAACACAGACATACAACCAGCTGCACTGGCTGATGCGTTGCTCATGGATATTTTTATTCTTTTTTCTTTTTGAACAAAGAAACCAGCAGTTTTCTATGCAATGGATTGCATTTGCCCTGCTATACTTTTAAAGGATTCATATTGGCAACACCTGCACACAAATCATCATGCTAAATTTCATTCATTTAGATAATGTTCATTGACACAAGAGAATTGTTTGTTTGCCAAAATACAGAAGGTGGGTTTTTTTTTGTCTTGTCATTTTTCATCTTCAGAAAGCTGCTTTGTGCAGTATGTCCTTTATGCCAAATGTAGAAACTTCTTTTTCTCTTCATTTTCTCAGCTATAGATTAGATATAAGAGATCAAAATCTCCATCCTATTCCCACAGATATTGTTCTGACAAAGACCTGTGACATGTGGAGCCTGAATATCCTGTCTCCAATACTGACTTGCACACAGTACTCTCAATATACCATATAGATCATTGCGGGATGTTGTTGCCAGCCTACAGGGACCTGTCTTAGCTATAACATTTATATTTCTGCTTTTAAACCCCGTTTCTGGATTTTATCCCCCTTCCAGAACCCAGTTTGCTGGTTCTATACACTATGGAAATTTTTTGTACACAGTAGGTATGCTTTGCTTTAATCCACTAGATCAGAACAGATAAATAAAATGCTGTTGTACTTGTTATAGATAAACAATTGCATCTTGTCTGCAGTATCTACTTGATCAAACCTGATTGAATGATAATCAATGAACAGAATATTTTAGATGCGAAATTTAAATGGTTTTGTGCCCAGTCTTTGAGTCACCTGTACAATGTCCGCTGAGAAGTCCACTCTATTTTGAAAGTACTTGTGGTAGAGCAGGAATGACCTAGTCATGTTTTTCTCCTCCCACTAGTGAGTTAGCAACTTGCACTACTGCATGTGGGCTGTCAATTAGCATTATCTCCATTTGTTTTAGATCCAAACAGGCGGTCTGTTTCAACAATGAACCTTTCGAAACATGTTGATCCAGTCATTAACAAGCGGCTCTCCTCCTCATCTGCAACATTACTAAATTCTCCAGACAGAGGTACAGTTTTAAAGAAAAAAAAAAAAGGAAAGCAAGAAAGAATGTTCTATATTGATGTATTACTTTGCACAGAAACCAAGCTTCTGAAGTAATCTTTTGTACTTCGTTTAAGTGGGAGTAAAAAGACTTTAAATGTGAAAAGTAAATGTTTGAATATTTTTTCATATGATAATTAATATATATTTCTTGTTCTTTAAAACAAGAACTTACCTAAACAATCTTACTTTAGCAAATGATAAAAGCAGTGCTTCTGTCAGGTTTTTAGTAAATGAGGTACAACTATTGAAAGAATACATCACTCCATAGTGCATGTAATCATGTATGACCCTTTCTTTGCATTAGGCCATTTTGTCATGATTTTGTTTTCCTTTCTTCCTTGATAGTAGTTCTTGAATATCTAAGAACACGTTGCATGAAGCTTTCAAGCAGTTATTTTATTACCATGTCTGATTATTTTTATTGAAGAGGCATGTGTGGTTTTCATATGGTCTGTTTATTGACTTTTTATGTCATTACTCTTCGAAGATTACTTTATTTCAGTGTATGTGTCTGTTGTTTACAAGTCTGCACAAATTATAAACCATCAAGCATTTGGAAATTAATGTATCTGAATTGCTACCTCTGTTCTGAGGATTTATGACATGTAAAGACTGAGCTTAAAAGAGTTTTATGAAAGATCCTCTTGTACAATGTGTGCAAAGAGCTTTACAGAAAAGTGTTTGGTAGGAAGTTTTTGTCCTCTACAGGGAATGGGAACTTCTGTTCCATTTTAGTCCAGATAAATACATGTTTTATAAAACAGTTTCTAGAACGAAATTTTAGTTCTGGTGCAAAACTGATTGGTATACATCATTATTTGTGTGCCTTAACTAAGGGTCATGTTTATGTGTATGTTTGTATGTGTGTATCTGGTTGATTTGATGAGCCATGTTAATCTGAGTGGGCTAATCTAGTTGAAGAGTCTGGTAACTTGCAAAAAATACAGCCTTACATTAAGAAATAATTTATTCCAAAACTCCAGTAATTTTTTGCTCTAAGCATTCAAATTCAGTAATTTCAATTTCTACTAGCTTTTCAGGTGTATATATTTTTTTGCAGATGGTTTCTGTTGTTTGCCAGGGGATGCTTCTTTGAGGAAAGATCTTAAGAGGGTGCGAGAACAGCAGCAGATACTAAATATGTAGCCTCTTGTGGACTGTAACTCATTGTGTTGTAGTTTCTGCCACCCATTCAAATTCAGGAGAAGTTAGACTGAATACTAGGCAGCGTAGCAGTGGGGAAAGGGAAGGAGCACAGAAGAAGTGATGGCCATACGTCAAAAACTTTTTTCCTTGACATTTCTATTACAACAGCACAGAACTCTGAAGGAGTCCTGTATGTCTTTCAGGACTCCAAGACAGAAGCAAATCCAAGCACTTTAAGTGCCTTCTTTCTTGTGTGAAGTCATATGCCTAAATCTAGCTGAGCATGTATCTGGAGAAGTGGTCTCTTCAGTGGCCTCAACATATTAAGGCAAATGCTTAAAGGAAAGCTCTGTCTGCTCCCCATTTCACCTTCCAGAGTGCAGTCAACCACATTTTGAGTGTAATGCATGCTCCTACATGCAAAACAGTGAGCTGGAGATGAGGATGATAAGCTTACCCTAAGTGACTTAGAACTGTCATCAAGAATGCCTTCTGTTAAGCAGCACCTTTTAATGATTTGGAAGACAGGAATTATTTTTTATTTTTGCCCAGCAAAAGACTAAAGTTTTCATTAACTAATTGTCTAAAGAATGGTTAATTCCTTTTCAAATATGGTGTTGCTATATAGCTCTTCATCAGAATTTTACAATTGGGCAGCTTCTCATCATGCTTTTATGTTAGTGGTACAGGTCTGAGTAGTTGAAACTGTAAGAAAACATGAATACATATATTCAGGTTGTTGATGAATATATTTTGGTGACTGTGCTCTTTACGGAAAGCTCAGCAAGTGGATAATATTTTACATGAGGTATGAGTTACACACTTTTAGCTTTGAAAGGCAAAATTTGCACCACAGTTGTGTTCCTCTTCTCTACTGTGATATTCCGTTCAAATAGGTGAAGTTGTCAACCACTGCATCACCATTGTTTGCCACCTTCATGAAAGAAATTCAGGGACTCCAGAATTGTTTTCTGTTGAAAGAGAATCTAAGCATGGAGTAGTTTTGCCCATCTACTCTTTGCCATGTTTGTGGCTCTGTATGAGCAAACACCACTGTTATCACTGGTCTCCCCTTCGTGGTGCTCATCAGGAGGCCTGTTCAATCCCTGTCCCCCATCTGTTTCTAGGATTAATCACGTGCTGCTGTTTGCTTACTTGCAATTTATTGTGCTGCTGCTGAGATAATTTTACAGTGTTCAGTTTATATATCCTGAAGACAAATATAATGATTGTAATCAAGTCACTGTTGCCAGCTCCCCGGGACTTTGTGTGTTTTTCAGTTACAAATTAAGCTATAAAGATATTTAATCTGTTTAAACTAATCTGCTTGTAGCTGTGGCCAGGGGTACTTGCTTGTACCAGCAACCTTATAACAAATAGGCTTCCTCCATGGAAGCAAGGAGCAAGCAGCCCTAAGAGTGACAGCTTAACACAGCATGAGAATAAAAAATATTGTTTCCCTTTGTCTGTCAGATAGTGTGAAGAGCCGAATCTTGAGAACACTGCCTCCACCCCACACCCCCACCCACCCCCAAGGTATTAAAAACAAAAAAAGCAAGAAAAAACCCATCAACTGACTTCATTGCCTTAAAATTGATCTTACTGTTTCGGATGCTCTTTGGTTTGTATTCCATTTGCTTCAGTGTGAATTTGACACCAAAGTTAAGTTGTTCAGTGCATTTAGGTGTTAATACTCTTGTAACCCAGTGGGCAAAAGTTTGTCTGTTCTAGGCTAACGGTGATGCTGATGACTGGGAATATGTGTTTATAATGTCAAATATGATACTTTTAGGGAGCATCTGAGGTAGTCAGTATGTGATGACCTTGATCCACAAAGCTGAAGTGTATTTAATTGAACTCTCATCTAAACCAATTTGGGGCTTCTACAAAGATGGCTAAAAGTATTTTGACACCTCTGAATCAGGCCCATTGCTTATATGGAGAAGAGAGTTTTTATTGGTTTCTCTTAGCTCACTGTTTGATGCATATCAGGTAGCTCACTCCCAAACAATGCCTTAGTGCTGATAGTTGGATGCTGTGGGCACATGATTGCTTCCAGTAGGTAATGTGGGTATAAGCTCCTCTGTGTTAGGGACCAAGACAAAAGATTTAAACCATACGCACTTCACTAACAAATGGGATAGGTGAGACATGGCAATTTAGTGTTCTAACTCATCAATCTCTTAGCTGTGTCCTCATGAAACTCCTTTATCTCTGGGGCCTCATATAGGGTCTCTGCTGACCCACAGGGCCATAATGCATTGTGGCATTTACTTATCAGCAACTTGCAGCTGTACAGATGAACTCCACAAAATTGATCGTATACATGGCACTGATTTATTGGCCTAAAATTTCAGGGATTGCTTTCTGAAGTTGTGTGATCTTTGTGTTAAACTACAGTCAAAGAGTTTTTCCATACTCATGCTTATGAGCCTTGCCTAGTAAAGCCTGAGACCACAAAAAAGAATCTGTTGTCTTTTAACAGTGGTTTTAAAAAGTGATCATACTGAGCATGGTGCCTGGAGAAGAAAGGAAGCAAACATTTTGCCATTATTGCATCAGTTTAAGGGTAGTTCTCTGATTCCCCCCCCCCCTTCATTATTAAATTACAAGTTTTATGATAATGTGTGAGCTGTAATAGAGGTCTCTGTAGGCTATTTTGTGTGTCTGTAAAATCTGTACCAATGCAGAATGGAACTATTAATCACAAAGAGCTCTGGCAGCACTACACTTTGTAAGGACACTTATCCAGAGAGCCTGCTGTGTTTGAGGGTCCTATATTTCTATAGTAATGCTCCTTATTGAGTTAGCAGAATTTAGGGGAGCAATTTGAGAAGTGAAAAACAGCACTGAGGGCAGATTAGGCAATTAGATTTTCATAGGATGAGATTGAGATTGGCCCCTCTTTTCATGGAGGCTCAGCATGGAGTAGATTAAAGACAGATTCAGAGTTTATGGCTATTAAAAGTGATGGATCTCTACCTTTAAAAATGCAAATTTATCTCAAGTTTATTACAGCCAGCCACAACGAATGTGTTAGAGGCTGAGCCTCATAAATTCAAGCTGCAGTTTGTTTTGTTTCTGTAAAGACGGAGCTAAGGCCAATGAATGCTGAGACATAAGAGCACCTGATTTCCCTTGCAACATTAAGGTTACTGCTATGATGTAGACTTATTATGATGAACTAGTATGGGAACTAGTTGAATGGTGTTTTTTTTATGATGTTCATTATAGTACTATTTGTTGCATCAAAGTTTCAAAGAAACCCCTGCTTCAATATAAAAAATAACTTATAGGACTCTTTTGGTTGCTACTTCACCCTGATCCATGTTTCAATAGTAGTTTTTAAAAAAGTAAAGAAGTTTAAAATGTAAAAGCAATATATTGACAAGCTAAATTTGCATTAAGCAATGTTGGGGAAAAGCAAAGGAGTGATTGCAACCAGGTCAATATGTAGTGTTTTCAAAACAGACTGACAATGCAAAAAGTTGACTTTTGCTACTGTTCTAAATTGAACATTAACATTAGCAGGGCTTTTTTTTTTTTTTTTTTTTGTCAGAGAACTAATGATAGAATGTACTTAGTCTATTCTGTAACTTAGTGTATTACTGAGAACTGTAGCTGCTGAGCTTGATACCTGCAGTTGAGACGCATTGTATCCTTTTGTGTTTTGAAAAAACCTCTTTCTTTGACGCAATTCTCTGTATAGTATTAAGCATCTTTCTTTTTTCTAGCTCAGCTGGTGGACTTTGGAAGGTGTTTTAGTGATTGATCCATTTCATAATTCTTTATGTGTAGAAAGAGTTTGGGCCATAAACATCTCTGTCAAATTCTATATTTAGGAGTGGCAACTGCTCTCCTAGTACAGAAGTTGTCTCATAATCCCTGATAGGGAATATCATATGTGCAATACATCAGTATTAGTTTGATAACAATTTGCCATAATGGTACAGGCAGTAACACAAACTAAAAGTTCAGATATATGTTCCTGTAAGAATTCTGTTACTCAAACAGGGTAAGAATAAAATGCAAAGTACTGAATGTATGCTTTTGATCTAGCAGGACAGGTTCAAGGTTTTCATGATATGCAGTAGTGATGAACTAATACTAATACTAATACTTCTACAGCATATATTTGTCTGTGAAGTGTTTGATCTAACATGTTGCTTGTATGGTGCATGTTCAGCTCGCCGCCTACAGCTCAGTCCATGGGAGAGCAGCGTTGTTAACAGGCTCTTGACGCCCACTCACTCGTTCCTGGCCCGAAGTAAAAGCACCGCTGCACTGTCTGGAGATGCAGGTAAACCCACAGGAACATAGGCTTCATGGCACAGATACTTATTTTTCCACATTACCTGTGGGAGGTTGTAGTTATTGATTTAATTATGAGCATTTGGTAGCACCCAGAATGAGCTGAATGTCCATAATTACATTATGTGACAGCATGAAAGCTTGCTTGTACAGTTGTTTGCTATGCCTCTTTCTCTGTCTGCAACCATCTCTTTCTTAAATTCTGTTGTCTCTTCATTGATGCAATAAATGAATACAACACACACAGGGCAGCAGTGTCACACTGTCCATGGCTATCTAAGGAAATGCGCACAATGTTATGAAGAGCTCATTCAGCACACCCACTGCTAAGGCTGTGAGCTGCTTACTGCAAAGGGTAGTTTCACTCTCTATAAGGGTACTTCCCACATGGAGCAAGTTAGACTTGTAGAAAGATAGGCCCTGGTTACCATGAATTTAATACATGTGAATTTAAATGTGCAGGTTTAGTGAGGTTATAATAATTATAAAGCTCTCTGCCAGCTTTAGAACAGGTCTCTTGATATGCTTACTAAGGTGAAAATTAACATGCAGAAATGTAAAAATATTTCTAGGTGGTAACTTAAAGTCCAGGGAAAATGGTATTCCAAAGACAACCAGGGCACACTTGCTTATCATGTATTTTAGGCAGGTGACAGCTGCCTCTTCTTTTATCGTGGTATGTTTTATGATCATGCACTGGGGACTTGATGATTACAGTGGTATGTTACTGCACATGCTGAATGCTTAAGTCTAGGCAGGTCTTTCTTGTCTGATAGGACAGGATTTTTATTCTAATTAAAGGACACAGAACATAAGAAGGAATAGAGATATGGTAAGATTACTTTTAAAGATGCTTTCGCTGAAGAGCTCTTATAAGTAATGAGACTGCAGTACGTTTCCACAGGAGTAGTGCTGTAGGAGCAAAAACATAGATGATATTCTGCAAGCAGTGGAATAGACAAATACAGAATTCCTTTTAACTCTTCACAAACAACAGCTGGTAAAATAAATAGTTAATGTCTTTTACCAAGCAGGATATTGGAAATTCAGCTCATTTTTCTTAGAGAAAGCATTGTCTTAGTTTCGTAAGTGGTTACTTCACTGAAGCAACATGAAGATTTTCTTTTCTGACTGCTATTGTTGGTTCTGTGCCATAAGATCTAAACTGAGTAGCATATTGCAAATATTGTAGGAATGACTCACTTGTCAGTTATCAGAATGAGGTAATTCCCTGAAATGCCTTCCCTATGCTTACTGGAACTGTACCACCAGGAAAAATAATCCATCTGCTCGTTGTTTTCCAGGTATTATTCTCTAGGAGCAATAACTGCAGTCCCTTCATGTAGGATGCTTCCTGGAGATTAATGATCAGGTGGTGATAATGGCTCACAGCTGTGCTCTAAGCACTGAACTCATCCCAGGCTGTCATTATTCCCCAGAAAATTACTCTGCCCTTTGGCTGTAAAGATAAATTATGATGCAAAAAAATCAAAATCAAATTAAATATGGATCTGTGCCCTTAAATTTTAAGTGAGCTGTTAGGGACCTCCAACATAAGAGTATGTCTGGCTCTTTTTTCCAAATAACCCTCCAAAACCAAGGTGTTTTTAAATAACTCTCCACAAGCTCATCTGACCAGGTGTAACCCTGTTGGTACATCATTCCCTGGGAGTGCTTCCTGAAGCATTGTTTGGCAACATCACAAATGAAAATGATCTGCTTGTCTTTTAATACTTATGATATCATCCTTGGTGGTAACTTCAGATAATCAGGGTGCATCGAGAGAACTGATTCACAGAATGTAGAAACCACATAAATTACAATGTGTTTTAAAACATACGTTGTACCACTGCCTACTAGCTGGTTTAGATACACTCAGACAAAAAAAAAATCCCCACAAACAAAAGCCCCTCTTTTCTTGTTTCTTAATTTTTATTTATTCTTTTAAGTCAGTCATTTTATAATATCTCATTAAACAGAAATTCCTATAAATGCTAAGGCAAGCATGCGTGCTGTTGCTGTTACACTTATATGAGACGCTCTTTATCCATGATGTTGATCTCTTGGTACAGGAGCATTTGCAGTGTTAGTACTGTTAAGTCTATGAGCTCTTCCTGTAACAGCAGCTGTACCGTTGTAAAACTACAAGAATTAACTGTATGTGGAACTGTGTTCTTTCAAGTGTGCTCAGAAAGGGATCTACAGGCAAGAAATTTTGGGAGTGCTTACCAAGAAAACTGAGGATGTAATTCTCTTGCTTTGTTTTTTGTTTTGGTTTTTTTTTGTTTGGTTGGTTTTGGGGGTTTTTTTTACTTAAAGGGAGATAGGACAGATACCATACAGATGCTCTACTTTTCCTTCCAGTAGCATGCTGAATAATAATAATGCTAAGACTGTATTAAATGACCAGGAAGGACAAACAGGAGCAGACAAATAAATCTCAGCAGTAACAACGTAGTTTTTCCTAGTCTCCTCCTTCAGTTAAATCAAGAGAAAGCCCAAGATTACTTTGCTGCAAAAAGTTCCCCATGATACATTTTGCACTGTTACAATTCTCTTTGAATGTATAATCAGAATACTGTATATCTGATAATCTGTTATTGGCAGGAGATCTTTTGGTAATAGTCTTTTGTCCTTGTGCAAACCAAGGAAAACTGCTGTCTTGGTTACTCAAATACTAATTTCTAAGTTGAATTATTGTTGTTAGCCTGCTTTTTGTAATGTGTAAAATAGTTTGCTTTGAAGAATGTATTTGAGTCAACTGTTATTCTGGGTTATCAAGGAAAATTAAAAGTTCTTAAATGGGTGGGTTTCAAATAGAAGCCTTCAAAAAGAAAGCACATCACTTGCTAAAAATTGTAGACAGCAGTTTCATTGATTTCCTCAGTGAAGCTGTTTTGTATTGTTAATGTGTTTCGATGTTTGTATGTATTTCCTTTTCTTTTCCTTCACTTCCAAGATCAATTAATAGGCACTCTGATTTTAGTTTGATTGTTTTCTATTCCAAATGCAATTGAAATTCATGTCAATATATATACTAAGCAAGTCAGACCAGTCATTGTATCCACTGCTTTTTCACCAGTTATATAAAAACTTAACATAAAACCATCATTCTTTTCTACCACTATGTGGCATACTTCTTGATATATTCAAAATACTTAGTTTCCAAATGGAAAAGTACATGGGTGTCTATTGAAATGGCATCATTACTGTATGTGTAGCCAAGCTAGTGTATGAAATTATGGTTCTGACTTGAAAATTAGTCATTCCTCTATGTACTAATACCTTCTTTCTTTTCTGTCTTTCTCGGTTGTTTCTGTTCCTGCTGGCTTTCCTCTGTCAATTCTCCAATGCTTCTCTGTAATTAAAATTAATAAATAACAAAACCAACCAACACCGTAGTTATCCCCATTTGTCCCCGTTCAGCATCTTGCAGCCCCATCAGTCCTCTGTCCTACAAGGCCATGAACTGTAGGAATCCAGGAGACCGAACAAAACTTTATGCCTCTACTGATGCTGTTGGACGTAGGAGAACAACACATCTTACGGGGGTAAGCATGCCAGATATATGTGAATATCTCATGCCATGACCCTCTGATTGTATTGCTTGTTAGGACAGGAATAGTTGCAAAGATACTTGATGAAGTCTGATCCTCCCCTCTGTGCTGTCCCCACCCCCTCCAATTTGTTTTCATAGTTGGCTGGGTTTTAAGTGAAATATAGTATGTTATGTGGTGATATGGCCTGATTAGGCACCAAAGAATCCATGTAGAAAACTACCTATGTTTTTCAAACATCCATGTTTGCAGAGCAGATGCCTTAGGTTCTCGTAAGGCACAGAGGGAGTCACAGTGTGTGTTCTTTTTCTCAAGTGGATTCTTTGCTGCCTTTTAAGGCCTGAGCTGGTGTTGCAGCATTTCCCTCCGTTTTTCCCAGCAACCTGTTTTTACAAAGCCTGTAGAATCTCCTGTCTTCTGATAGCAAATTCAGCTGAGCCTCTGGGATAAAGAGGGGGGAAGGCATGCACTGATGTATATAAGCACATATAGCACTATCATTTTAGCTTTACTTTCTTAGGAGATTAGGCTAGTAAAGTTTTCCTCATTGCGAAGGAAGAGGTTGGTTTGTAAGTAAGGCTTCCTACAGATCACCTGTTCATTCTGAATGATTTAGTAGCAGTACTGTGAATGATCTGTGCTTGCAGGGAAAGTCAGAACAGTGCGATACAGGAAAACTGAAAATATGTTGACTGTGCTCCAACCCAACAAGATGCAGTCCTCTCCAGTTCATTTGCTGAACCTGAGCAGTTATATTTTCCCTTATACCCTATGGCCTAAGTTTGGTTATGTGTTATCTCTGCAAATGATAGAAGTGTTTGCCTTTTTTTCGGCCTGGTGGGCAAAATGTGAAGAGGCAGTTTTGCTATTGACATCCTTGATGGAAACAATGTTAATGAAAGTCAGTTGAATCATAGCCAGTACTTAATCTCCCAGGCAGATGGTATTGTATTGAAGTTTTAAGTTAAGATGTAGCATCAGGATGTATCCGTAGAGAAACCTGGTAGAATACATGCAATGTGTATAGTGCATTGCAGTCTCCACAGCTATCAGTTTAACACCTCTTGGCTCTTTCTCTTTGCAAGTGGTTTGAGTTTATTTTTCTATAAACTTTTGTAGAATTTCAGTTTTTTACTTTATTGGTGTTAAGAATAAAATTCTGATGCTCTGGTTTTGAAACTAATCAGGTAGATCCAGTATAGAGAGTTATTGTTAGTGATCCAAAATTCTTGTTCATTTTAATGCATTTGTTCTGGTTATGTATGCTTTGATAACTCACATGGTTATCATATTAATCAGTAGATGTCTGGTAAATTTTACTGCCAAAGAGCTGGCTTGAGTAATGAATTCAGGATTGAGACCATCTATTGCTAATGCTAAGTTGTGTTTTTGGCAACTTTAATTGAAAATATGATGGTTAAAAAACCCTCTTGGATTGAGGAATATAGATCAAGCATATATACACTCAGTCCTCCTTTTCCAGTTGATAACCTGGTTTTCAGTTCAGGAGACGAGCATGGCAGAGCTCTCAGCTAGTGGGGCTCTAAAGCAGTCTGGTGCACATGTTGTAGGGGTTGTGCTTAAGGCTGAGCCAAGGTGTTGACCAGAAGCCCCTCTGCATCATGTTGGCTGACTCGCAGCTCAGTGATCTCTCCAGTATTCCCACTTTTCAGACTCCTGGAGTCTGAGCTCATTATTCCCAAAGCGTCAAGTTTTTCATCTACAGTTAGAATAGATAAAGTATATAGATGCCTAAATTCTGATACATTACTTTAAACCAATAGTTCTATTAATACAAAATAGAAATATATATATATATAAATCCTAAGATGGAAAATAAAGAAAGAAAATGAGGGAATTGCTACCATGTATAAGAATCAATGGCAAGAAAAGTATGTGGTGTGAAATCATCCAAGAAGAAAAAGAACAGGATAAATGTTGTACCATCTAACTTTTCTATGATTCTATGTTTGAGGTCTTTGAGTCTGTAGTGTTCACATAGGAGTATGAAAGCAAAAACCTTGTGCTATATATGGACTGTGACTAAGTGTGAGTCTGGGGGTGTGTGTAGGGGTGTTTTTCTCTTTATTCAAGTGAAATCCTGGGATTATGGGAAGTAGTAGAAGGTACTCTGTGGCAATCAGCAAGTATCAAACCTTAAAAGGTAATTTTTTGCCTATTAGGAAATAAGCCTCTACAAATTAGCTGTTATGCCTTAGGACAGTAGAGAACATGATTAAGAAGGATTCTTTTTGTCAAATGCATATTTACTGTTAAAGATGGTGACAGATTACAGGGTCTGTATTAATGAACTTGTTAAACAGGCTGTAGAAACTAATGACTCAGCACTGCTTTTTCTCAGCCCCCATCCCCTCATCCTTAACTGAGCTTGCTTTGCTTTCTTTAGCCGTATGAACTCTGGCTTGACTTTTGTCTTTTTGTTTGCTGAACTATAGACTGACAAAAAAGAAAGAGACCATTTGTCATCCAGCTTCTCAGCCAGCTTTAAAGGAGGTCATTTTTCTTCCAACCCCAAAGCTAGATCACCAGCTCCCTCTCCAGTTTGGTAAGCCAAGTACACGCTTAGCTGGAGGTTGAGCTATAGGCAGCTTTAATCGTTCTATTAATTAAATGTGAAATAGTGCAAACATATTTGGTGATGTAGATGTTTTCTCTCTGAAACTATGGAAAGAGTTCTGCTTTTAGAAAAATATTACTACTGTTCTGAGGAAAGGAAATGAGGAGGAAGATACTGGTTTCTTCCTTCCTGGCTGGGCTTGGTGCTCACACATATATGGAGAGTTGCAAAGAGAAGCATTTTGCATAAAGTAGTGAGATTCTCCAGGAGTCTTGCTTGATAGCAAAGAAATAGTGATGCTGTTCTATTTTTAGCCATTGTAGTTGTAAAAGTGTTGTGTAGGTGGTGTCCAGCAAAGCGTGCGTGATAGTGATTATCATTCTTTGGTTACACAGGCATGCATCAAAGTCTTTGCCTTTTTTGCCTGGCACACCCAAGCAGATAAATTCTCCACCTGGTTCCTCCAAAGTTTCCTCTGCTCAGGCACGTCCTCCTTCTCCTGGCAACATCCGGCCAGTCAAAAAAGAGGTCAAGCCAGAGAGTGACAAAAAAAGATCAGAAAAGGAGGCTGAAAAGGCCAATGAGGAAAGGACAGAAGAGAGTAAAGGAGCTTCAGCAGGTATTGGAGAAGCTGCAAGTCAAGAAGAACTTGCTGTCCAGGCAGAGCTCCCTCAAGGTAAGAATAGATCCTCCTTTAGGTTAAGGAATATCTAGAGTCTATTATATTCTTCCCCTCCTCTCTCTGAAACGATGTAGCTTTCAGTAGTTTTCTATCAAAAATAAATCTAAATTCTATAGAATATTCCTGCAGATGTATGTTCATTGAGAAATCTGTAAACAGGTTGAAGCTCTCCTGTTTGTAAAAGTCAAAACAACGTGTGCAGTGTGACTTCCTAGCCCTCTTCTGTGCCCTTTTTGGACTGGGACTTTGTCCCTTACATCATGACACTGCTTCTTTTCAAACCATTGAAGTAGAATAATAGTGATGTGGGGACAAGAAGTCATTACATAACATAGTGTGAGCAGTGAAAATGTCCACCTGTGCTAGACGCTCAGTACAGTTGTACCGATAACACCACTAGCTTACCTGTAATATTTCAAGAGTACCACACCATGGGTCAGATTAGCAGGATAAAGTGGAATGCAGAGGGGGTGCCAAGAGGAAGAGCAGAGAAGAACAAGCAGAATTCTTCAGGGAAAATGAGTTGTTAAAGAACAGACAAACCAAAGAACCCCACACCAACCCTGGAAAGCAGTAAGGCGGGAAAGGATGTACACACAAAATAAAATAATGCTTCTAAAGTGTAGGATGGGCAAAAGGTAAATATATGAAAATGAAAAGTGTAGGTTTGTTCTAGCACACATCTTAACCTGTTGTAAATACAACATAAACTGTCTTGCAGATGAAATAGAATGACCATTGTGACCACTAGGATTCCCAGGATGGGTTACTTAAGATTCCAAATTTAAAATTCATAGATTCCCCTGTGATTGTCCTTAAGAAAACAGTTTCAAGCATTAATAATTCTGCATTTAACTGCATGATTTGTAGTTGGGGGTTGTTCTTCTGCAAGAAGACCTGATGCGATTGTGGTTTTTTTTGTTCTAACAAGTTCTGTTACAGTCGTTCCAGTCTGATACCCAAGTCCTACCATGTAAGGTGTAATCCCACACAAAGCTAAGAAATTTACAATAATAAATTGATGCACCTGTTAGTCATGGGCATGGCATGTAAAGAAGGTATAATTGCCATATTAGCATGGGGTTTCACTGCTCTGCTGATAACTGTTGGCCTGTTTCTTTCTAAGGACAAAGCTCCTTTCTAAAAAGGATTTCAGGGATACCACTGTTTACAAGCTGTAGGTCCCCAAGGAACTACGAAGTGCAGACCAGAAAAGCACAGTCATACTTGTTTGGCAATTTAGTTCAGGAGGAAGAAAGGCTTGACTTTTTTGCAGTCAGTCAATATTTGTGTTTCTGACAAGATCACTTAGTATGGAGATAGGTTATGTGTGATAAAGATAATCAAAAGAGAAGTAGTTTGTATTCACAGAAAAAACAAGCAAACGAGCAAAAATAAACAGGTAGTGAAGAGGGCCAAAAGAGAAGGATACTATAGTAAAAAATGGTGAGCAGCACTTCAGATTGGGTGCCTTTTGCCAAAGCTGGAGGAAGTGATGCTTGGGACCAAATACTGAGACCTCAGGCTAAGCCTTTTACATGTGAGGTTAGAGGGGACAGGCTTTGTACTGCAGATGGAGGCCCAAGCTGTCAAAACATAGCCACTGGTTGAATGTCAGAATCTAGAGAGGGGCAAGTGCAGCATCTGGGGCTAGACAGACACTGCTGATACTCCTTGGTCTGTGCTGCAGGTGAACATAGGTGAGTTCTGCAATTGCCTGCACTGGTCTTTAGCCTGCCTAGCTCAGATACCTGCTAGCTGTATAGTCACAGAAGGCAGGTCAGCAGGCATTGATCACTGATGGAGCTATTCAAACTTTTGCAAGCAAGTATCACATGATTTTACTAGTGACAATGAAGTTTTAAAGGTATTTTGGGTGTGCCTGTACAAGCTGTTGTCATCTTTTCTGAAAGCAGGGCAGGGGTGCATTAAATGGGCTACTTGTTAACGCTGCCAGCTTCAGCACCTGAGGCAAGAAGTGAGCCCTAAGCAGCACAAAGCTGTGCTCCCTTCAGGAGAGACAGCCCTGCCTTGGTCCATGTTAGCAAATTACAAAGGACCGAGTTGTAGGAAGTCTGTCATTTATACTATTTAACTATTGCAAAGGCTGTCTGGTATGTTTCTGATTGAGGCTGTAATTAAAGTCCCACATTTTCTTACCTTTTGTCCCCAGGGCTTCTAAGAGCATAGCTCTAAAGGGGTCCCAAGTTCTAAAGTGATCAAATTACCTACCTTTTTATATTTGACCATGCCAGAATTTTCTGAGTTCCTAGCTACATCTTGGAGATTAGCCCAGGCCTGAACTGTTCCTAGGGGTGGACTGAATACCTGTTTTGGTCATGTGAAAGAGTAGTGCTCTGGCTGAGGCTAAACTGTGCCAGCTCACCTCAGGGCTAGAGAGCAGCTCTAAGTCTTTAGATTACTGGTGTACATGTATCATTTGAATTCAAGGTGAAAGCCCTGAAGCAGTTATAGAAAGACCTGCATAGTTTTTAGTTGGCATAAGAAGAGAGGAGAGAGTTCAGCAGGTGTGAGCATTCAGCACAGAGAAAGCAGTTGAATTTGTGTTTGTATACGTGACAAAGCATAGGAGCGGCAAACTGGGGAGGAAACCCCTCTTGGAAGTTTAGTGAGGTGAGGAAAACACTGTAACATGCCAAATAGTGATTAGAAATGGAGATTTAAATAATCTCCTGGCTGTTCCTGATGACTTATTCTACCTGTATCTTCCCAGGACTGGAATCTAATTCCATTTGCAGTTCAAAGTCTTCCCTGTCCATGTTTGTCTGTTACAAGATGTGATTACCCTGGCAATGCATCCTTCAGTTAGCTTGTGGGTTGGTGATGGTCCTTGGCCTCTAGAGATAAAGTGCAGCTGAGGCATGTTCTAGCTGTGCTAGGGAATGCCAGGCAAACTTCCAGAAACATGAACTAGTGTTTTACTTGAGGAAAAATCTGTAACACCTTCTCTAACCAGCTACTCCTGGATGCAGAATTTATCTGAAGACACTACTGAGATCTGAACATAAGCCATTGTTCACCAGTAGTGGCAAAGCTTGTTGAGAAGTTGTGCTCTGGTCCCACAAGTTGCCTCAGGTTGGTAATTGCAGAATTGATGATATCTTGTGTCCTACCCTTACTGCAGATCACTTCAGACAGCTGAAGTATTTGAGATCACTAAATCTCCGAAAGCAACTGGCCTACCGTCAAAAAGTCTGTCTGCTCTTCAGATATAGACTACCAGACAGAAGAAAATATAATACCACAATGTTTCATTTCTGCTTTGTAAATAGTTTTGGGCAAATCTAAGACATGCAATGGTAGTGACTTGCTGAGTCAGCATAACTCCTGATGAACATCTATCAACATTTATTCTTCTGACAGAAAAGTTGGCTTAACCTTTCAACTGCAGTAGCTTTCTCATATCCTGTAAAACCAAACTTCCCTAAAGGAATATAAATCTCTAGCACCTAGAAATGTCTTCCATCTCTGAATTATTTATAAAACCACATAAGCTTGGAAATACCTTACAAAGGGTTTGAACCTATTTTCTGTTCCTTTCAAGAGGGTGTCATCTTATTTATTGTATCTGTACAAACTAGTTTTCCTTCCCACCTGTTTTAGCAGCCAGCCCATCACTTCCTCCTGCTCCGCCAGCTCTTTCTCCACCCTCAGCCCTCACAAAGACCTCTGCAGGTACAACTGATCCTGAAGAAGCAACAAGGCTGCTGACTGAGAAGAGGCGCCTTGCCCGTGAGCAGCGAGAACGGGAGGAGCAAGAGAAGAGAGAGAGAGAAGAGCTTGAAAGGTGATTACAGACTTCTGCAGTGGAAAAGATCTGTTTTTAGCAGCCTCCTAGGAGCTTCTTGTGTATATTATGTTGTTATTCTGTGGTATATGAAGCACAATATTGAAGCGCAGGAGGCATGAGTTCCTCCCTGGAAATGAATTTTCCTGTTGGGATTTTTTTATAGATGCAATATATATATATCTAAGCAGATCTGTAAGGTTAAAACTTATCCCAAATAGTGTTTTAAAATAGGACAGGAGGAGAAAGCAGATCCTTGCTGTAGTGATTCATTGTTTCCTCAGAGATTAGCAAAGCTGTACTTGTCTATTACAGCTGGAGAACTCTGCACAGCTGTTTCCAGTTTTGTGATTGGCACGTCTCTTAATTTGAATTGTAAGATCTCCACCATGGGGGGTGTTTTCGTGTCCAACAGCTGTCTCTTTAAACGTCTAATTTTTTTTTCTCATTTAAAATCAAGACACCCCCCTAACAGTTTTAGAGGGTAATAGATGTTGCTTCTCATTTTCTACTAGGAAACGAGTAGCTCATCTATATACTTATGGCTGTGGCTGTGACACAAGTTGAGTGCCTTTTTAGACGGATGCCATGCATCTGGAATTTGATCATGTTCTTTAACAACAACAGTGCTGAACATAGGAACAAGGCAAAGCCAGTTTAGATAGCCTGGCTTTCCAAGACTTACAACATGGTCCCTCTCAAAAAGGCTTTTAAGGAAAACAAGCTGAATAAGAGTAATAGGGTGAGTAAATACTAAGACTGGAAGATGGAAAACCAAAGGTAAAGAATAATCAGCTTTCACAGGGAAAGGAGTTTTCAGTCTCTTTGTAGTGCCTTCATAAATGAACTTGAAGGAAGTTGTGGCCAACGAGATATTGCTCGTCTTTGGTGAGATAAAGCAGTTATGCAGAGTTTCAGACATATCTTACATTACTGAGATACAAAATAGAAGCTGGATTGCAATACTGTTAAACATAAAGGAATGTGTATGTGTAAATAATCTGAACTTAACTCAGGTGGTGGTGGTCACTGTGCTGATTATTTCTGAGGGAAGTGGTCTTGTTTGAAGTAGAGTATATGGAAGTATCAAGTGAGTCATGGTCAACAAAATAAATGAACTGTTACAAATGAAATGCCTACAAATTAGTAGTAAAGGAGAACAAGATGAAAATGTCATTCTGAACTAAGGTGAATCTGCCTCTTGAATGTTGAAGTTTATGTTTTTTGAGATAGTAAAATCAATAAAGCTAGGAAAATAAGTGCCGACAGACATTAAGGAAGATCACAAGTATAGAGCAGCTCCTATATGAAAATCTACTAAACAAGTGGGGATTCTTCAGCTGGCAAGACTCATCTGTGCTCCACTTCTGAGGATATGATAAGCTACAAAGTCATAAAGAATTCGGGTAGCATCAAAGGTGAAGGGGGAAAGTTATTGAGTCCCATAACACAAGGATGAGGGAGCATTAAATGAGGTTAAGAGGCAGTGTTTAAAAATAAGAATTAGATACTTTTCAAAAAAAAACTTTTTAAAATTTAAAAATTGCTGCAAGATAAGATGGGTGCCAAAAATGTATACTGTTTCAAAATATGCTGAAATAAAACTAAGAATGAAGTGCTTTGTGAGATGCATTAAAGTTGATGGTACTGATTCTGAATCAGAGAGTATGTGAGTCATAGGTTAGTGGAAGCATGTGCTGAAGAATTGGTATTGCCTTGCAAAGTTTTTTATGTTCCATAGAGGTTCAGCTTTGGCCCCTTCTGGAAGCAGAGCAGACAACTTATGAATGAGACAGATCTGCAACCTATATACAGCTGTTCTGTCTTGGGTCAGGAATCTGGTGGTTTGGGGTTTTCCCCTCCTTTTTTTTGCTTAATTTTCTTACGCTTGTTTCACAATTGCAGGCAAAAGAAGGAGGAGCTGTCACAGAGGATAGCAGAAGAGAGAGCTCGCCGAGAAGAGGAAGAGGCTCGCAGACAGGAAGCAGAAAAGAAACTGAGGGATGCAGAGGAGGAACGGGAAAAGGAAGAACGGCTGCGCAGACAGGCAGAGGAGAGAGAGCAGAAGGAGAAAGAAGAGATGGAGCGCATTCAGAAACAAGTAAGCTTACCTCCCGGGACTTCCCTGCCAGTCTGTTTGGCAGTGAAGTGGATGAGGCAACACCTCTTATACAGCACCTGGATTAGAGGATTATCTAAAATTTAAATGCTATATAAAAAGTGAATAGTTTTGGGGCAGAGTTCATTCCATAGAGTCATTCAAAGAGTAAAGATATTTCTTCTTGACAGAAACATACAGTAGGGAGTTGAGTTTTTGTTTTGGGGTGTTAGGGTTTTTGTTGTTTTGGTTTTTGTTTGTGTTTTGTGGTTTTGTTGGGGTTTTTTGTTTTTGTTGTGTTTGGGGTTTTTTTGTTTGTTTTTTTCTTTTTGTTGTTATTTTGATGGTGGATTGTTTGTTTTGTTTTGTTTTCCCTGTAGAATTTATTTACTTACAAAAAAATCCTTTCCTATTCCTGATAAATTTGACAAATAAATCAGTGGAGTTGTATCAGGGAATTTTAATGAATGGTGTTATACCAGAGCACAATTTGCCCACACAGTTATAGAAAGTCTAGATGCCTGTCCTGGGTTCAGCAGTAGCAGTGACTTTTTTCTACTTCTTAATAGCTGGTGCAGCGCTGTGGTTTTAACTTTTGGCCTGGGAACAGCGCTGCTAACACCAATGCTTTTAGTTACTGCTCAAATGTTTAGTCTGACCAAGGACTTTGTGAGTATCATGCTCTGCCAGGGAGGAGGGGAAGCTGGGAGGAAGCAGAGACAGGACACCTGACCCAAACTGACCAAAGGGGTATTCCATACCACAGCACGTCA